>VZRL01002765.1:109994-120240 GCA_013397895.1 Origma solitaria | reverse complement strand
AAAAAAAAAAAAAAAGCTCTAGATGCTATTAAAAGAAAAAAGAGAAAAAACATGTGGAAGCACAATAACACTGGGGGAAAACTAAAAAAAAAATGAACCTCACCTAGCACATGGAAAGGATTTTACTGTAAGAAGAGTCAAACCTTACAGAAAACCATTAAGAAATCAAGGAGATATAGCTTTTACATCATATTTTTAAAGATGTGAAACTTACTTGCTCAAGTACACACCTTAGTCCCAACAGTGTAATCAATAATAATACAAAATTAACAAGCTAACTTTTTTAAGCATTTCATATATGATTCAGCATTTATATTATGTATATTAGTTGCAGCATGGTCACAACAATTACATGAACAATTCTGAATGGCTAAGTAACCAAAAGCAGCTGCTGGGACCAGAATATATTTGTCACAGAGTACTTTAAACTGAAATTTATCCATTACTGCAGTGAAAACAGGAAAGGATGCTCTAAGTGTCCAGCAGTATTTCAAATGGAAGCCATGAAAACAAGAAATAAAGTACTTGAAAGAAATCCTAAAGTAATCTTGCAATTAAACCTGAAATATTGCAATTAGTAATACACTTAGAAAAAGGAAGTTTCCAGAAATCAAATTATGCAAATTTTGGTTATATTTATGCATTTTACAAAGTAGTAACATATACTATAACATTTTTCAACACTATATCATAATACTATATAAACTCCTGTCATTTTGTAATATCAAATTAACTGTAATTTATACATTTCTAGTAGTGAATTGGCCAGGAGTGTGGAGAGGTACGTCCTACCAGGTACCTCTTCTGACTGAACAAGTTAAAATGCTTTGCAGCCTGCACTGCAGGGAAAGAGCTAGGACACCGCTTCAATTAAACCAATCGATGCTGAAAAAATCCCTTCACAGAAAGAACTTCAAAAATCTGCCCCTCCCTGAGCAGGAGGTTGGGACCAGAGAATATCCAGAGGTGCCTTCAGCCTCAACTCTACAGTTTTATTTCTAGGAAATAAAATTCTCCCAGCTTCCATATAGGAAAACATGACATCACCTTGGGTGTTATTTGAAGTCTCTAAGATGCTATGAAGGCAGTGTCATGTTTATTTTCATCTATAAACTCTGCTAGGGAATTTTCTAAATACTTTGGGGAAAACACATAGATTCCCATTGACATTAAGTAGCTCATTTAGGTATCTAAATAAGATTATTTACCCATTTAGCAGTGGAGACTGGGCTTTAGTTCTTAATTCCTGCACATCTTGGGTAGGTAATCTAAGTGCATAGCATACTAAGAGAAGCCAGGAAGCGATTCTCCTGGAACAAACGATGTCATTTTAGAAAATGAAACCATGGTAAATAACTTTGCCTGTGTTAGAAATCCTGCTTTCTTGCGCCATTTTCTGTCAGTTTGACAAAAAGCTTGAAGAACTCTGCAAGATACAGACTTATGCACATCAAGCCAAAACAAGCTCAATGACACACTAAAGTCAAATAAACGCATCTTTTAAGACTGAAACCCACAGCATCAGATGAGGTCTACCAACATTTTCTTTCCTTTACATGTTCATTTAATGGCAAAAAATCCAACTTGCATCTCTGTGCAGAGAATAAAAAACCAAACCACTACTTAAAGTGGAAGAGCAAGATTCAGAAAACAGTAGAAACATGTAAGGCTTGCAGGGATTTTGCAGGATTTAATTAAAAGCTGCAAGATATACTTACGGATAGGCCTTTTAAAAAGAATTAATGCCTTTGGCATGTAGTAATGTATAAGACTTCAGCCACTCAATAGTTCCTTGTATTAGTGCCCAGTTTGTCTTACTGCGCATACATTATGGTTAATATTAAATGATTTCATCTTTAGCATGTACCTGGGGGGAGGAGGGAGCGGCCCACTGGGAGGAGCTTTTGTACCACACAAGCACATATTTCTGCCTTCTACAGCCTTGTCTGCATCAGAAATGGGGAACCAGAAATTCCCCAGAAGTAATCACAAGAATGACTGTGACAAGTAACACAGGTCAGGTATTCTTAAACAATGCCGTCATCGTAACATCTTCAAAGATTCTTGATTTCTAAATTTCCTCTTAGTCATGTCTTAGTCAAGACTGACACAGGACTAAGACAGTCTAGCCAGGAAGCAGCCCAGATAATTATATGTACCAAAACAATGGAAGAGTAAGTTTGTACTTCTTTCTCCAGTGGGCATACTCAATAGCAACCTGGATGCATGGTGCTATTTAATGATGGCATGTTAGCATGCAATGTGTACCACATTCAGGAAACTATTAAGGATACTAATCACCACACAGACTAGTTTTAAAATTAACATATTAGGAGAAGCCCTCTAGTGTGTTCAGACAATGAGTCAGCTTCTAAAACCAGAACAGAAGCAGCTAATACAAATGAAATGCTAATTTTTCCCCAGACAGTGAAGCAACACTCTCTGTGTATTTCAGTTCTTTTGTAGCATGTGAACATTTGAGTTTATTCTCTCAGACTACAGAACAGTGTGGACCCTTGAAGAGTTTTTCGCTATTTCTTTCCCATATGAATCAGCACCGGCAAAAAAGAATGTTCAAACATTACGTTTCCACACATGCAATTGTACACAAGATGTGCATTTCCACAGCTCTTAGTACCCACACACTGGTAATGCCACAAAAATAGCTCCAGTTACTCTTTAGATGTTCTCTCAGCACCAAAATAAGCAATGCAGACTTGTTTGTCTGTCTCCTCTTCACCCTCACTTACAAAACTGTATCAGCACTTCTGAGTGCTGAGGAGTAGCTCTGCTCTATAATAAGAATATGTAGGACATCACCTTCCTCAACAGACCTACTTTCCTGTACGTATGGAATACAAATTGAAACTATTCCTCTCCCCTTACACTACCTCTTAGATCATACCCCAAGAAGAAGACACCACTTTTTTCCTGCAACCAACGCATCATCAGAAAGAGCTAGACTTTAGTCCTGCATACCTAGGAACTATCTCACATTTTATATGGTCCCCACTCTACACACAGGTCCTTTTTACTGTTTTATATGCTCCAGCACATTTGTGCAATACAGACACATTCTGATTACAGTAAAGTTGTGAAAGTACCACATAATGTATTTGTCCAGCATAGCTTACTGCTTAAAACATGTAGATCAGAAATTATGCAGCTTGACATTTAATTTCCTAAAATGAATATGATTGTGACATCTAGAAAATGAAAGATTTTATTCTGAATCATCTAAGGACAGACATAGTAAAACCAGAAATCACCACAAAAACATCAAAAAATAATTTTTCATATTAGAAATAACTGTTAGAGAAAAGAAGTCAGCAGGTCCTCTACAAGTACTCTTCAAGTTAATACCTTTTGGCAGGATGAAGCTGTTCAAAGAAATAAAACTGAAATAATAACCACTGCAATGGTATTAACAGACTTTTTTCAGGCTGCTTTAATCTTATAGTCTGTTCAAGAAATTAGCAGAGCACATACATGTGACTTACTGGCAAAAAAGAAAAAGGAAGGTAATTGAGCCAAAATTATTTTTTTTATATCATTGCTGCCCTCTTCTGGTTTAAAATTTCTCATTTCCCATACTTCATATACTAACTAATCCATCTCAACTAATTACATTACATTCATATGGAACACGTTCAGAATTAAATTAATTTAGTCTAACACACAAGTAATTCTGGCATGATAAGAGTCCCACACACCTTTAAATATTATAATTTGAGAGTTGCGAATTAAAACCTATTATTAAAATTGATTGCTAGTATAATTTTCTTAAATTAACTGTTACTCTAAAGTATAGGAGTCAGCTTCGACATCATGACAGGTGTCAACCTAAGGTTATCAGGAAAACAGAAAACCAACAGAAGAATTTGAAAATGCTTATACAAAAGAAGCATAAGGAGAAGCTAGAATCAAATTTTGTATCTATTCAGGCAAAGAGTTTTTACCTGTTTCATTACAGAAATATATCCAGGAAATGCAACTCAATATAAACATAGTAACTGACAATTAAAAGAGTTTATTGTGTGTATTATTGTGAACTAAGCACTTTTCATATTGCCAAGATTGAGAAAACCAGGCAGACATAAATAACATCTACCATTCTTTCTTGCCAAAATATCAAACATCTTAAAAGTAAGATGTTCTAAAGTACTGTACTAAAGTACAGAATTCCAGAATAAAAACAGAGGGTACGAGTTTATGCGTTGCTCAAAGGCTTGAGAAACGCAGCATATTCTGTCTTCATGATGCATATAGCATTGTCCATTCCCCTCCTTGTTCCCATACATACCTTTCCCTCCCACTAGCTTGGCATCATAACTTTTGTCACCTTTTGCTGCTCCTAAGAGCAGGCTCAAAGAACAACATACCCCAACAGTTCATCAGGGCTTCGTGTCCAACTCAAAATCAAGAGGAGCCCTATGTTTCACATTTAACATCACTTTCACAGTTCTTTTTTCTCTGCATTAATGGATGGCAATGGTTTCACTTCTTATTGTCAGATCATTTCACAAGCTTTACCTGCACTACTCATATGATCATTCTACTGAAGAAAGAAAAATTTAAATATATTTTCAAACAAATATAAATAAAGTCATTCTAAGTTTTTCAAAATTGCCACCAAGTACTTACAGCAATTGAGCCATTTGTCACACAGGGAAGCTGCACAGTAATGGATATTTTACTTGTGATGACCCTACAGATTCTAGGCAAGAACAAATCTCCTTTCTCTTGCTGTATAAAAGTTAAATTTCTTATGCTGCAAGTTTTCAATGTAACAGCTATTTTTGTCCTAAGAATACAAATAATATGAGTGAAAGCCACTATAGTCCAAACTAGAAGTTTGCCAGAATCAACTATGTTTTGAAGCTATGCTTTGTTTCAGTTTGTTTGTTTGCTTATTTTTGTTGGCTCTTTCATCAGCTGTTATAGAATTAAAGGATTCATCTTGATCTTTTAAAACGTAGCATGTATACTTTGGAGGATGCAGAAGGAGAAGACAGATCCCTGGAGTTTAAGAGCTGCTGCTTCCATTTAACTTGGAAATGCCATTGCTACTGACAGTTGCCACCTCATATCACAAGCCAAGGCCAACAGAAACACTACCAGAGGCTTATGCCTGCAAGGACAAAATAAGCTCTTTTTCTCAAGAGAGAGATGTGTCTGTCTAGGCAAGTATGACAGAGGGGATTGAGGTAGAAACTGCATTTGAAAGATAAACAATACATATACTAAAATCTTGCAAACTAAGCTCTTGTCTGAAAAAAATGGGAGGCTATTTTTCCCCCTCTCTGTCCATAACTTAGGACAGAAACACTTACATATTTCTTGCCCTAGTGGTAAGCACTTCACCAGCAAAGCTTTCTAAAAAACCCAAAAACAAACACTCAAAACCCAAAACAACCCAAATCAAAACCATTTACATTTCAAATGCTGATTAAAAATAAAATCTTACCCCAACCCCCAAATCAAACTACTTCTTGGTTTAAGTTCCCAAACAGAGTGCACTTAGGCCTTTCTCACCAGGTATGAAACAGGCAGAAAAAAGGAGGAAAAGCTAACTGAACACCAAGTCCACATCAGGCATTAAAATTAAATTCTAAGGGTAGCTTATGGGGACAGTTAAAATGCCAACGTGGTTCTCAGTCCCTGAAGTTACGATCGTCAACAATGCAGGTAAGGTAAATGGGTAAATGGACTCCAGAGTTTTTGGAAGCATATGTGCTGACACCTGTACATTAAAGTATCGTCAACTCCAAAGGCCATTTTAAAAGACTCATTGATATCAACATGGTATCTGTCTTGTGGTTGCTGTTAGAGAAGGAGAAGATCAAAAGAATCATCTAGACCCCATGCCCTGAAGAGAGAAAAAATAATATATGTGGTAACAGGACAAAAAAAAAACTTGAACATTCCCTGTTTCCCTTAAGTATTACAAAATGTTCTACCTTAGCAAGATCAATGGGATAAACACAATACTCCAGTACTCCAATCAAAAGAACTATTTTAAGTATACTAAGAGCAGCACATCCAATAGTTGTACAGCCTCTCATGTCACAGGTTGCTGAGGTAATTTATCCACCAGGCCATGAGATGTTGATGCATTCCTCTGATAAAGGACGGCCACCAAATTAATTCTAAAAAATGGATCACTCATACTTTCATTCTGCAGGGGTTCCCAGAAGTGACATAAAGGGCTTAATAATGTTCAGAACTGACTGGCTTTTGTCAAGCTGATAAATTTGAATGTCTTTGCCATCCATAAATACTTTTCTCATTCAAAGTTTACAGTGATTAAACTTTTATGTTCTCCGTATGTGCAGCATAGATTATCATTCTACTTGTGCATATATCTATATTTAAAATTTCCATAGTTTCTCTCAGTAAAGTAATCGGTTTAAGATGTGATTTTTTTTTTTGTATTTACCTCATAAATCAGCATTAGCTTATGTAAATCAGCATTAACTTCCAAAATCTGGATTTGTTTGGTTACTTAAGCTAAATAGCTACCAGGAGCTGCCTCAGACATATAGAATTGTTTTTATACCTACACAGATAATTTTCTTAATTTTTAAAAGAATGTACCAGGTCAGACTCCAGTTAAAAAAGCTGGGTGAAAACCAGCAAAAGCTGGGTGAAACTCATCCAAGGTATTATTCCACTGACTTCCCTGCAGTCAACATCAAGTATGAGCCTGACCTTAAGGCACACTATTAATTTTTTTTTAAAGTCGGATTCAGCAATGTTATTTTTTTTATTAGGGAACAAACAGTGCAAAATTTTATACTGACCTATATTCAGTGAGGTAAAAATGAGATTAATCAAAATGTCAAAGATGTATAAAAGATGCATTAAAATAGAAAAGCTGTATCAAGTACAAAACATTTCACAATAATACAATCTGACTATGGCCCTCAGTCCAGTAACTGCTTTGAAAACACTGCTCTCTCTCAGGCGGGTAAATGCGCTTGCCCAGATCAGTTACCAAGTGCAGATGAACATGGCATCCGAGATACATTAAACCTTCTCTATGTGAGACTTCAGCCAAACTGCATGTGTGGCATATCTACCCCATTTGGAACATTTGGTATTCTTGTGTGAATGGTGTCTTTGGAGGCACCAAGTTCGTATTCACTTTTTAAGTTGAAAATATGCATCCCCACTTCCCATAGTAATTACTACAAATGGATGCCAGTTCCCATTTTTCTGTTTGCACAGTGATTTCAAGGAGCAAAAGACACGTGCAGTGTTTTCAACTATTTCAACTACATTTATTCCCATTACTTACGAAAAATGCAAGCAGTGTAAGCCTTACAGATTTCCACTCCAGTGAACAGAAAATACAGATAGATGCCTGTCTGGAGGAATTCTTAGTATTTTTCATCACCCATTTTAGACATATACATATCAGTACAGACAGCCCATACATGCACAAAGCCTTCAAGTATTAGATACTGCCTTAAACTATAACAAGAGCACATTTTCCTACAAGCCATTTTGAGAGAAGGTTAAAGAAGACTGCAACATATGTCCCAGCGAGCTCCAGAAGGGTGTATTAATACATTCTACTCACAAGAGCTGCTGTTTTGCATCACATCCACTCCAGCGTTTGGGGCTGTACCCAACAAGACGGAGACGTGATACTGAACAGACCAAGGGCTGTTCCAAGTCTGTGCAGTCCAGGCTTGGGGGATAGAAGAATTAATGAGGAAATGAGAAAAAAGCAGATGGTGCTGCAGTACTTCTTCCTGCGTATCTGCCACCTCAAGTGGTTTCTATACAGGCAAAGCCCTGGGGCCCCACCTGGTAGACATATAATTACCCTAAATGTGCACTTATATTTCATTACACCTTAACCATCACTATGCACACTGATTACAAGTATCAATCCATTTCATTCTCATACACCTCTGAGGTTGTACAGCATTCAACTGTGAAAATTCGGCACTCTCATCACTTCTAAAACAAGGCCCATGCTGATAAACAGCAGTGGGCAAATTATTTGTCACTCTGTAGGGTGCCAGTAGGGTTTGATAAGGATGACATCACTTCCATTTTACCAATAACAATGACACTAACAAGAACATGTAATCAGCAAGCCTCAGTGCTTGGTCTAGCTGTGGCAGGTGCAACTTTTTTTATGCTGTAAATAAGCCAGCCAGCATTAGCTTCCAGCACAAGTACAAAACTATTTATTTTATCAGAATGTTAAGCAGAAGTTGGCTTCCATAAGGCACTGCAGCTGCTGTCGCTGCTTCTACAGATGCTTTCATTAATTTTATCAAGGACATACTGAAGTAAGTGCTTGATCAGCACAATGGCTATTTAGGAACAGCTGGAGAAATGAAACAATTAACTTAAGGAGACTATGCAAGCCCAATATGCAAATTGAAATAATTAAATATTTTTTTAAATGCATTAAAATACATGTAAGAATGGAGCACAAAGCTTTACAAAGCAAGAGCTGCAGTGGGGATGGAGCTGGGAAAGAAAATAAAATCCTCACCGCTCTCACTTCATTACGTCTAAATAAAATTCCTGTAACCTTTAAAATTATCCCCATCTTAACATCATAATACCTACTTAGGTACTTTAAAAATTAAGTTACATTGAAAGATATTGCAGTTTATAATAACCAAGCACGAAAAGGACTTTAATATCCTTATAGAACTTTGATTTTATTATTTGCTGTTGTGAGATATTTCGCCACAGGAGACTAGAAATTTAAAAACATTACTTGTTTTATGACACCTTTGCTGCTTGAAATACTTAAAGGACCAAACTCTGTACTTAATATATTATATTTTATTTCTCCTTCTTCAGAAAAAAGCCTCATATCATGCTCTAACAAAGCATTACAAAAAATCCACTTGCTTACTCCTCCTTTTTCAAACTCTCATGGTGTCTGGTTGATTAAATCTCAAAGAAAATTTCTATCCCTATGTTTGCAAAAAACTTTCCACCTAACGGGAAGCTGAGTAGCTGAAGTTTCACCTCCCTGCATCTTCAAGATCATCCAGCTACCACTCCTCAGATTTTGGAAAAGGAACAGATAAATTAATACTAGTTTTATTACCTCTCTGCTTCTGCTCAGGATACTAAGAGTTTTCTGCAACACTACTATTCTGTCTCATTGATGCAGCCTGGGGAAAATATGAGCAGCTGCAGCTACCAGCACATTCACAAAGAAGAAAAAAGAAACAGTCCTAGGGAATGGTAAAAATAATAGTATTTTTCACAGCAGAAAATCTGGTGCAGGATGACAATAATTACTTTTACAGAAGTGCTCTGGGTAGCTTTACTAAAGTCAGCTTAGCTGGATCTGCCCATGGCAGCTGCGACACACTATCCTAGACAATGTTTGCTGCCTTCACTAGGGGTTATGATGGTGGGGAGCTGCAGCAGACACACCCAAAGAAATCACTCCCATGATGTGAGTAAATTTTGTCCAGACATGCTATTTCAATCTCTCTCCTTTCTACACCCAAGAGGGATAAGAAGCTTCTTATATAGAAGACAGAAAAATCTACTCGATTTGCAGAAGCTGGAAAATACTAAATGAGGAAGAAAAGACAAGTCTGTTACACCCTTCCAGTGTTTGAATGCACTCAACATTTACAAGGTTTAGAAGAAAATGTATTTATTGTCAGTAATAATTGCAATAGTCTGCAAGTACATGTATTTCCAGTGAATGTGAAATATACCTTCATAGATTAACCACAAGGCCTTTAAAAACCAGAGTTTTGAGCAAGAATGTCTTCTCTACTGGTAATGAAACAGACTCTCTTGAACTCTTCATTAACCCTTCCTCTTTCATGTTCTCTAACCAGAAGCTCTACTTATTAAGCTTTGCTATGATAAAAAGTGCTCTACACAAAATTCTGTTCACATCATCTGTGTTTCAATAACAGTACTCAGCACAGCTGAAGGAGAATCACATACTAATATAACATTAGCTTGTGTGAATAATGCAGTCCACACAAATTTTAGTTCAAATACATAAAGGTAAGCTTTACTATTTGAAGAGTATTACTGACTACTTGCATTGGATAGATCTCTGTTAAATGAGTGCTATGAGTATTTGTAGCTTTCTTTCAGTAAGACTCAGCAGGTTAAAAATTAAATTTTTTTAAAAGTGCTACTACTAATGTTCAACTCTTATTCTAAAAGTATGTCAGCTTACTGTTTATCTAAACCCAATGAAAAGGCCTACTCTGTAATGAGTAGGATTCCT
>VZRL01002765.1:86533-109986 GCA_013397895.1 Origma solitaria | reverse complement strand
GCAGCTGCAGAAACTGGATTTTCCTGCTCTGCGGAGTATTCATACAGATTAAAAATCATATATGTTTAATCTATATACAATAAATTTTATTTTGATATACATGTCTATCAAACCCTCCAAACAGCTTAATTTCCTTAACCATTACTTATTCCTTTCCTTAAGTAATTTGGAAATTTTTGCAGTTTTACCACATACAGAAGGTTAAACAGTTTAGATTCTGATGAGCTAACTGCAAAGCAAACCTTCAAAAAATCTAGTCAAGGGAGAACACCTTGTTCTACTCCCAGAGGATGAAAAGCCAAACGAAATGCCACTTCTTGCTCCTAGCAGGGCAGTATTATTTAGGTATATGAGAACTCCTTACTCAAACCACACGGACTTTTCAAAGGTGACAAAGACAACTGAGATTTCACCTTTAAAAATTAGAAAAAATGTCCCACAGACTTCTGAGGTCTGTTTTACACAGCACAGGAACAAAATTTCACTTGAGATATTTACACAGTACTGTTCTAAAGCGACTCAGGTGTTGCACCCCATGCATTATAATCCTGAAACAATAAAAGTAGTTTGACTAGCAAGATCTCCATTTAGGAGATCATGCAACAGGCATGCTTAACTAGAAGCGACCGAAAGGAAGCTGGCACATGACAGCTATGATCATTTTAGTGTCTAACATTGTGCTAACTTTCAAATCAATACCCATATGAAGGACACCAATCCAGAGCTTGCTGTCTCCTTTGATTGTTTCAGGACACTCTGCTGTTACATGGTGGAATATTCAAAGGTTAATATCTGTCATTATATGGAAAGATAAAACCTGAAAAAGTGAGCTAAAGTTTCAGGCTTGGGGAGGTCTCATTTTTTCCATCATCACTGCCCTGCTTATCACAATTTGATATGAACTATGTCTGGAATATTTTGCTGAAACTTACTTTCTGAGGGAACCATTAAGCCATTTTCATAACAGTGACGATGTGTTCAGGTTAAGGAATGAGATGCTTTCAAAATTATTCTCCCTCTTCATTGTGACAACAGCATACACTTAATCTAAGAAATGCTTTCAAAGATCAAGACACCAAATAGAAAACTGACACCATTTAGCCTGTCCTCCACAACAGGTTCAGACAGGTGAGCCAATATCCATTTCACAGTGAATTTCAGAGCTAAAGGACAGGAGTTTGTGCACATGCAAGTCAGCAATCCATGTGACTGTAACACATGGGCCTGCTGCAGTGTTCCAGTACAGATACATTAGCTACGTGTACTCCACATTTGCTTAACCCTCAGACACAGGACCTGAACTTATTTCTAAAACCATCACTTTTTATAATTCACATTTGAAAAAAGAAAAATAAAATTACAAGAAGAAAGCAATATCGATGCTCGAAAAATGTGATTTGTACTAGAGCATCCTGTAAGTAATGACATGCTTTTCATGTCCTTTGCACTTGGTATATCTCCAGCATATAGGGCATCAAGTTTTTGTCACCATCCTGACAGCTTCTGATAAACTATTTTCACAGTGAAGTAAAAAAATAAAATGTCTCTGCTGAAAAGTTTCCAGTCAGCTGACATACATTAAACTCAGAACTAAAAATTTATATAAAATACTTTCTAGACTACCTGAAAAAAAGTCTCTGTGTGCAAAAGCCCATGAAGTTCATAGTTTACTATGTATATACAATTTTTCAAGTTGCATTCAAAATCAGTGCAACACTCATGGACCTTCATCATTATCATCCACTAATACAGAAGATTGAAAGACTCATAAAAATAAGTAATGGATTTTGTTACAAGCATAAACTCCCATCATATTTTTGATTATTAATCAAGACTAAAGAAATTAGTTCTGTGTGGAAATGATTGAATGTATAAAAAAATTTGATTTCTCACCTACAAAACAAATAACCACTTGTATATTTTAATGTAGCAAAAGTTCAAGGTTCTTGAATATTTTACATTAGATCCTCTCTCCCCTTTTGACCTGCTAAAAGTCAGTTTTGTGAAAAATTTTGGAAAAAAAATCCCTGTCCAGAATGCCTAGAAGCATGGCCATAGAGCATAAACACTTTCCACTTTGAGTACCTCTGATATTTGACAGCTCTACGAGCACTTGAACATCATTTATCACGTTTATTTTTAATAGCTCTCCCTGGGCACAGCTGCCTTGGATGCCAATCTTCCTTTCTTTTGCCTCCTGTAAATATTTGAAATAGCTATTCATTAACAGTTGCAGATTTATTCAGCACTGTTGTACTGCTTGTGAACTGGAAATAGCTTTTATTTTCTCCCCCTGTCTTTTGGTTGATCTGAAAAAAGCCTGCTGTTTAGGTTCAACCTGTCAGGATTTAAATTATGCTCCAGCTGAGAGCTAATCAAGGGCATCTGACCTGGTTTACAAATAAACTAGGAACAAGAGCATTATTTTTTCCTTTTTTTCTTTACGGTATTGGGCCTATATATGAAAACAAACCGTGAACAGGTCACAAATAAGAGTTATCCTAAATTAAAGCAGAAGCAACTTGTCCAGGAACAATTTGTCCTTACGGGTGCCTTCCTAGAAGTTCTGGAGTATTCTCACTGACAGCTCCTACCCCTAGCTTATGTGCAGTATTTGAATTTCAGATTTCAGTACTTTCGCACAATGTACACAGCATTAAAAAGACATGTATTTAAGCTATCAAGACACCCTAGTGTGCACATCAGGAGTCCCACATATCTATAGAAATCATAGCTTTTATTCTCACGGGGCAATATCATAGAAAAAAAATTTGTGTCATTCATCATGATTGCTCCTAATCTATTTCCACATACAACCAAACTGTGCATAAAAGCCATCTCCCTAATTTCTGAGCTTACCAAATTGTACAAAACTCTTAAGAAGTGTGTTTTAAGATCTATTTTCTTTGGATTTAGACTAGAGAGGCCATAGAAATCCCTAAAATGTACCGGTGCAAACTGCACCTAATTTGTCACTTCTGTAGCACATAATAACAACATCAAATTTTTGAATGTCAGACACTTGCACATGTGAGAGAGTTTTAAGACATGAAAAACTGCAGCCTTGTCTAATGAAAAAAGCCCCTAATGCATCCACACAATATAACTTTCTTCCTTCAGAAGGCTGCTATTGCTGGAGAATGTATTTTGTTTAAAAGAGGTATTGCTCAACCAGTCTGACTTTGTATTAAATGCTATGAATAATGCCAGGGCAGCATGCAAGTAGTGTTTACTTCTCTCTAGTCCTGCCCTGTTATTTCATAAACAATCACAATCACTATAGCATTACGCCTAAAGCTGGTATCAAAATATTTTAACACATATTGACTTTTGTCTTAACATAGTAGGAGGTACTCGAGGGAAGGTTAAAAAAAAGAAGGGACAACAGTTATACATGAGAGAGGTCCATCTAATCTCTGGGACCAAGCTTGCAAATTTATTTTTTATAAGATACATTAAGTATTCTCTCTCAGCATTCTCTCCCTGTCACAACTGGGCTCATCACCACCCAGAGTTTTACTCTCAATATGACTTCACTGAATACAGCACGAAAGATTAGACAATTTCTTTTTATAACTTACACTTCTTTACACTTGAGATAAGCTGTGAGTTGAGTTGCTTGATGTTGAAGTCTCTTGCTTCTGTAAACTGCACCTTTATCATTTAATCACATAACAGTTTTAAAGGTCTTTGCAGGAAAGTTACCTCAGATCAAAACAGCTCTTAATTTCCTATTAATCTTAAAAGTTGCACTCTTATATTAGCATAGATGTGGAGATGGCATGGCCTTGAGTCACAGTGGAATTGCACAACGTGCCAAGAGGATCACCAACACCGCAAAACCCAACCTCCACACGGAAGGTGAGCCCTCATTACAAAAGGTGATAGAGAGCAACACCAAAAGCATAAATGCGCACCTTATCTAAAGTAAACTGGGGGAAATGAGTTACTTGCTGAAATACAGCTTAAGAATTGCCACAAGTAAGACCACTAGTCAGTTTAGCCTAGAGTCTTCTCCCACAAGATGTTTAGTGGAGAGTATAAATACAGCAGCATAAACAATTTGCTGAATACTCAGAAAATTTCAACACTTGATGTAAGTTTAGTTATTTTTTAAAGAAAATGGATTCTTCTTCCGTGCCTCTGGCCTGTTCCTTCCAAATGCTCAGACTTCCACTGTGTCCCATGCTAGGGAGTTTCTCAGCTTTAACCACACTATGAGATTAAGAATCCCACTGCACTTTGCTCAGAACCCAGCCTTTGCTACCTTCACTTAATACCTTGGGGAACCTGGTACGGCTTAAGATATCCAGCCTTGCTGTTCATTTAAAGAAGCAGTCAGCACACTGGTCACCTTGCAGTAGAAGGGGTAGTGGGGCATGCATGCCATGATTCATTTAGCCCATAAACAGTAATGCAGAAAGGTGGTGGGCAAGGCTTATGATGAGAGATCCTAGTTCTGTCACAATTCCTACGCTCCAAAAAATCTCTCCTTTGCATCCCCATAGCAAAGAAAGATAAGTTAGCAGAAGATATCATCTTGAGCAGTCTTGTGAGTAGGATGTTTCAGTGGCACAGGACAGTGAATGCTTGCGCTTACAGAAGGCCAAGCTATCCAGGAGGAGACTACTCACCAAATTATAAAAGGAATCCTGGCTGCATTCTGATAAATTACATTTGGACACATTAAAAATGACCTAAACTTGGTAGGTGCCTGGTGCAACACAGTGCATCAGATTTGTTAAGTTAATGATTTGGATTCTGGTCACCCTATCTGTTCAACAGCTGAAATTGCTCATGATATTTTCACAGAAGCTATGGCAAGCTTCAAGCAGCTGACCTCAGCATAACATACAAAGCTGACCATGAGAATACTCTTATAATGTTTTGGAAGTATTTCTAATCCAGGTTTTACAAAATGAGCAGTAAATACACGAGTAGAATATGTATTATCAAAGAAATACAAGTTTCTATAGCTGAACAAATATTTACAAGGAGCAAAAAAATTCCAGTACCTCCATGGTTAAGAAGCCACATAAAACCAAACTTTCATTTTCAAGCAAAATTAAATCCCCCCAATCAGATTTATTAAAAAGATACACCATGCTTTAATTTCAACTGTTTTTAAATTCAAGACTAAATACACACAAAACCTGGTAAAGAGTTAACTACTGGCTGTGGCATTACTGAACCCTGTGGTTTATACTTCATTTCAAATAATGCGTTCTAAGCAAAAATAAATTTATAAATAAAATTAACAAGCAAGCAATGCTATCCAGCTTTTCTCTGCTGTTGTTCCACTAAATAAGCATGGAAAGAATATAACATACACTACTCTTGTATAATATAAACAAATTTTCAAAGAAAGAAGAAAGAAAACTAATTTCAAGCAAACATCAGATTCATGAGCTCTTCTGAAGAAGCCACAAATGAACCAAACATTCTGCTAAAGAGTATGAAGACTGGAGTGTGTTGCAACCCTCTCTTTTCCCCTTCCCCAGTTAAGCTGGAACAGGTATCTCCTGCCCTTGGAAGAGCAGGCAAGCCACCCCAATGTGCCTAGTATCACATGAAGGCCATTTTCCACCCCACAAGCCAGTTAAACTGGCCTAGGAAACAGCAGCTCAGTGATGAGAGAGAAAAGCTTGGGCAGATGACCACATCTAGTTCCCCAGCCGTCCCTCCAGCCTCTTGCTCCAAAGGCCGAGTTTCATTAGGACACTGTAGAACTGTGGTACTTCTATAATGTCAGTATCTGGGAAGATTCAGCTTGTATCAGTTACTAACATCACCCTGTGAGGGTTCTAAAAACACATTCAGTTTTTATCCCAGATCAGCCCCCCAGCCTGATTCATACAAGGAACTCTCTCCCAGCCAAAAAGCAGGTGGCCCGAGGAAAAGATGAACTTTAAAAAAAAAGGGGGGGCGTCCAGGCTGAGGATGGATAGGGAGGAAAGGAGGAAAGAGGTGGCAAAGAATCGCTCCTTTTACTTGCAATGGTTGCTGAAAGTACAGCTGAAACGATAGCCTAAGGCTGAAGATCAAGTAGTAATTTTAATTGTATCTATTTCTTCTTTGGCTCTTTTCTATTAAACTTTTATTTCAAACAAAAATAAAAGTGCACCTTTTTCATAACAATACATCATTAAACTTGCTGGCTGTCATTCAAGGATTTAAACAGCACAAATGCAAATATTTGAGTAGGAAAATAAAAAGGAATGAGTGAATTATACAGAGCAAATGTGACCAAAAATTGGGGTTTTCTTTCTGCTGAAGAAAAAAATACAACCTTTGTTAGACAGACTTTTCTTGTTCTTGAAGCTGCCAAAGCTAGGAGATTAGTGGAGTCTTATTGTCTGTAGGATTCTTAGTCAGGCATGCAAAATAAGCATTCATGTATTCAATTTATAATCTTATTTCCAACACTGTAGGCTACAGCAACCCATGCACAGTCAAAAAGACTTTATAAAAAGGAGTATTACTAGAATAGGTTTGATAGAGACAAAAAGGTTATCTGGCAATGCCATCAGACATTTTGGCAACAGAGTCAATTTATCTGGCAAATTATCTTCTGGACAATGCCTATGTACCTCTGGCAACACTTAGAGAGAGAACAGCATCCTAAAGCAGCAATTGTCCAGATGTAAAAAAAAAAAAAAAAATGCATTTTATTTCATGTTACAGCATTAATAGGCTTTTATGTTTTGGAACAGACAACCATGATATGAACAACATTTTAAAGCATCTAAGGTATCTATTTAAAGCTATTCAAACATATAATAATCCCCATAGAGGAGAAAATATTACTTTCAGAAACACAAGTCAGCACATGGAGACTTTGACTCCTGATTAAAATCTTTATGGAAATATGATTTTTTGCAAATTTTAGGGTGACAGCTCCTCATTAAATGAATGACCACTCCTTGTTACCACATTATCTTCCTTCCAGTCTTCCCTGCACAACAAACTTTCCTCTGCCATCCCATGCAGACCTGAGACAAAGCCATGGTAGCAAATACAGTGCCCAACCATCTATTATCATTAATGCAATCATGTATTATTCTACTTAAATTGTTTATATTGCCACATTACAAGCTCTTTGGGGCCATTTTTTTAAACAGATACACAGTCTTTGCACAGCAGAATCCCTGCTGGCAAATGGCAAAGAGTGACAAAGGGGTTTTCCTTGAAAGTGAATGGCCCAGTTACAGTTCTACACCTTATGCTGCACACTTGCAAAAGCTACTGTGATTCATTTGTGTCCTAATTGAGGCACAGGCATGTTTTTTTGCCAAATTAGGCCTTATGGCATGATTGTTCTACAAGGCTGTTTGATAGGACGAAAACATCTATGAACAGCAGAAGAAGGCACTAATGCATGGAGCAAAAAAGAAAGTGGTTCCCCTTCCTCATTTCTGATGCCCAGTATCACAGCAGACCTGGCAGCAAGGGAAAAAACCATAATACATAAAATCAAGCTGAGGTATGGAGCATGCTACAAAATCTAGAAGGCAAAATCAAGTGAGTCTCCACAAAACCCATTTGCACCAAGAACAAAAATCTAATCTAAAAAAAAAAGGTGACCTGGGGCAAAGTATTTGCCACACTAAGGCACGAAGGCCTCTGCAACTTTTTAATAAGAGGTTTTTTTTTAATTTCTAAACCTGTCATGAATAACATGTTTTCCCAAATGTAATTCTTGCAAATAATTTGATGATCTTAACTAGAAGTATTAATTAAAGTTTGACAGAGTTATAAGGAAATGGAAGCAAGATTATATTACTGAAAGTTCTTGGCATCTATAAAATTAGAAGATGCCATGTTCTACACCCTTAATGAAAATATTAACAACATATTAAACTAAATCTGAGCCTTCTGCTGATTCTTAGTGTTTCTGTGAAAAACAGTGGCATGTTGTGAATCCCAGAATCCTTTGTGGCCAGAGGGCACAGAGATGATCAGTATGTTTAATATTTTGATGACAACATCAAACATACTGCAAGTGCACTGCAGAGTGATCAGCCTTTGGCAACAGATCTTGAAAACACCGAATTTATTCTGCATGAGTCTATCATCCAGCATGTGCAATAGGTTTGAAGCATTCTGACAGCAGTGGACTGACTGCACATACAACACACCACAAATGCACAAGAACGGCTACATGGCTTTTGGCTCAAAGTCAGCTCGCATCTGGCCATCTCAGAACGAGACTTCAACGCTAACTACAAAAGACCAAGTAAAAACATGCAAAACAAAGGAAAAACATGCAGAGAAAATTATATTTTTAAATGCAATAATTTTTAATAAAATAAAGGATTAGCATAGAACCCACACAGATACATTTTCACACTACTTAAATGTCATAATAAAATGAATGGAGGAATTTATTTAAAGCATGTTAATAAGAGTGTTGCTCAAATGCCTCTTCAACACTAACCAGCTCAGGGCATTGACCACCACCGCAGGAAGTCTGTTCCAGAGGGTATGAATGCCCTCTCAGTAAAGAAATATTTCCTCATGTGAAGTCCAAACCTCCCCTGAGGGATGAAGCTTTAAGCCATTCCCATGAGTCCTGACACTGGATGCCACAGAAAAGGCATCAGCACTGCCCTCTCCTGCTCTCGTTCTCAGAAAGCTGCAGAGACCAATGAGGAAAAAAGCTAGACACCAATAGTTTAATGTAATTGCCACTACATTTCTGAAGTAAAATTTAAAACAATGTAAAGGAATCCTTTATGCAACAAGAAAACAACAGAAGTAACAGTAACACAGTGGTCAACTTGACTGAATAAAAAGTGTACTAAGAGGACAGGGAATTTCCATGACAGCCAAGAAGAAAGTTCACTGAACTAATTTGCTCACTCAAAATACACTTGAAAATATCTCCAAATTTTCAATTTACTACTGAAAAGATATTTTGTCCTTTAAAATATCTCTTTGCTATAAGATGTTGGTTATGTGTGTTTAAATATGTTACACAGCAGTTCTCACATACTTGGAGACGCTACTTTTAATCACTACTGATGGATTGTAAATACAACTTTTTTTTAAAAATAAGAATTAAAAATATGTGCAGACAATGAAAACTAATTCATTATGTTATCCCATATAACTACAAAATGACAGGCTGGTACCAAAATATTTATCTTGGCCTAAGTATTCTGTGCATTAGCAAAGTCAGCAGGAAAAAACTTGAAACATTCATAAGACACAAAAGATGATACAGAAAGAATTTCAACAAACTTAAGAACAACAATGAAAATAAAACCCCATAGCTCTATAGCCATACCCAAAAAGCACAGGAAAACAAAGAGAGGTTATTTATCAAAGTGTCTCAAATACAGCAGCCCAAGCTCCCTGGAACGCAATTTCAAATTATATTTCAGGAACAATGTTAGAATAAAGTCTATGTTGCCTAGAAGTCAGTAAAAAGACTGACAGAAAAGATTTGTTTTAGAAAAACAGTCACCATTCATTCTCCTCCTTCCTCTCTCTAGGTCAGATCTGCACATGCAAGTGCTCTCTCTACAGTGTTAGTTTCATCTCTGGAAGGACCCTGAGTGCACAGCCCAGGTTCCATCTGGATGGATAACTGAGCACCCATTCCCTATCGGTGTGTTCAGAGACCAAACCCACCCCCGAGAGCGCAGCCTAAGCATCCTGGTCTGGTACTGCTTCTGGTGATCAGTGGGAGACTAAAACATTGCTCATACTTATAGTGTCTGCCCTTTCATGACTATCCGATGCCCTGAAATCATACAGAGCACTCACTGGTAGTTGTGCAGGGGCGAAACAGCTACTAGGAATAAAGCAGAATGTCTTGACAGTACCTCACCAGAATTGCTAAAACCAAAGATCCTCAGCAAAGCTCACAGTCGCCTGAAAAGCCCTGGAAACCAATCACATTTTATAAAATCAATCCTTATCATCACCAATAAACACCTGTTTACAACAAACTTGTGGAGAGAAAAATATTTCACGTTAATCTCCTTTAAAATCTCAACACTCCAAAATAGATCAGATTAGGGATAATTGCTAAAGACAACTAATGAAACACAAAACTCAGAATCTTAGTTTTGGTATTCCACTGCTTTGTAATGTTACATGTCCAAGTTTTCCTAACAGAAGTGCTATTCAGAATTCAACATCATGCATGCCAATGAACCATCATGCAAATAATGGAATAAAAATAAATTATATTTTGCCACTACAATTATCCATCCTGAAGCAATTGTTCCACATAGTTTGAGGAAGAGTGTTTCCCAACAAATGTGACTTTCATTTGAGCCCCCTGATTGCTACCACAAAATAAGCGAATATAGTAGTTAATTATACAGTGTATATTTTAATAGCAGTACATTCCCTGCCATCTGCAAAAGGCATGCAATGTTGAAGAAGTAGAGTTTTGTAGTGGTACATGCAGAAGATTTGCATCCTAAACTAGAATGAAATAACAGCTAATTCCATTAAAATGTTTGTATTTTTAACCTATTTGCTGAATGAGCCAAAATTGGTTGAAATATAAAGTATGATCTTTGCCCAGAACGTCTGTCACAATATGCAGGGTTCTTCATGATAATGAAAGTCCCACTTAAGGAAAAAAAATCAATTTCAAGTCCTGCAATTTAGCCAAAGGCATCCCAGGACACCAGTCCACACAACATTCAAAGCTCAGGCTTGTTTAACTTTTGTGTCTCATTGGAGCACTGTTCACCAACAGCAGCTCCCCCAGCCTGCCACTTCATATCCTAACCAAAACCACATTGTTATACATAAAGTTGCTTTGGGCAGGAAAGAAAGAGCCCTCTCATAACTATAAATGCAATCCCTTAAAATACAGCATGGAACATGACACAGCACATTTTGAAAAAAACTTACTAATAAATTGATGACACAAAGAAAGTGCTGTACAATCAGCTGTAGAAAAACTGTGCATAAACAACCTTACAGTAGACATTTGTTCTCCACTCAAAGACCACTTTACTGTATTTCACAATACCTTTTCTTTTACTAGCTTTCTTACAGAAGACTGCTATATATTCTTATTTGACAAGGCTACCCATGGAAAAAAATTAAACAACTACTTACTAAGAGTTGACATTTATGGAAAAACCATTAAAAGTTAAAAAATTTTAAAACTCAACAAACAACTTTCAACTTGAGATTATTTTGTTAATGAAATTTTGTGAAATATTAAAGTTCATGTGACTTGTAACTTCAAAACTATTATGGAGGTCAGAGAGGAAACATAAACCTGTGTAAAGTATGTAAAAACCCTTCAATTTTGGTACACCCTAACACTTAGTCCAATGCATTATGCAAGTATGCAGCATGTACTAGAAATCTACAGCGGGTTTTGTCAAATGGAATTACATTGAATTCAAGATATTAAAATAATACACAAAAATAAAAATAACTTATTTCAGAAGCTGGAAAAGTACAAGAAAATAGGCTGATATTTGCTCAGCCATCTTTTTGTAATCAGTTTTCAATGTGGAAAAACTTTTCATGGCACATCTGTACTTCTCTATATTTTTAACTACAGCTTCAACAATACATCTTTTGTGAAAACAGAAGTGATTGTTGAAGAGATTGTGGCTCAGTAACTCAGCAAGAAATTGAATAATGGTTTTGAATTGCTTAAGTCTTTCACTGGATTGATGAAGTTTCTGCAGCCCACAGCTGCAGCAAGCTGGCAGTAATAAATTCTCCATGCACTGCAAACTAAGTAACTGACTATTTCATCCATTTCTAAGTATGTGAAAACTGGAGGCAAAGCCATTTTACAACTGACTAAATACTTGCTTCTTTCCTTATGTCCTCTAAAAGAGGTGGTAGTGTAAGGCCAGAAAAGAATAGAACTCCATGGAGATGCCTGATGTGAGAAACGTCATAGCATTTCTTCAAGAAATTTCAAAACAACAGCTTAAGGGCAACTTTTTCCATTAGAAATCAAATTATTTTGAAAGAGTCAATATTTATAATAAAGGCCACAGTACAACAGATGAATTGAATTACGGATTTTTCAATACAAATGTACAATAGTTAAGTCAAAAATACTCTCCAAAATTTCACATTTATTGTCTGCAAAGACAAACAAAACTTGAGTTTCCTTTCTTTTTATGCCAAGTAAATACATCTTTATGCTAATATAATGTAGAATTGATGGTACATAAGTACACCTATAACAGGACACACAAGTCTGGGCTTTTTTTCTTTCCGCACATACCATAAATCTAAATAAAATTTAGACAGTTAACTTAAGCAAGGTCATAATCCTGACTTATTACCCATCTTATCTTTGTCACATTTCCTTGAAGAATGTTTTAAAGTTTCTTCAGAACTTTTGAACAGCTATATAATGCTGAGTAGCACTTCTTATGCTACTTTAAAATGGCAGCTTCTCCCCAGCTCAGTAACTACTTGCCAATTTCAAAATTGTCCGTCTTATACTACTGAAAATGTCTAGCTTTCTGAAGCATGTTTCCTGAACTGCTTCTCCACCAAAACAATAAGTGTATTTAAGCATCCTCTATTTCATTTACTGATCATTTCATGATATGTATACAGGTTTTAGAAACAGATCCTGCTAAACCAAGAAATCTGGCACAACAGGATTCCTGTCAGACAATCCTAACAGACAACCCGATTCACAGCAGTGGGTGCATTAATTCGAAAAACCTAAGCAATACGGAAAATTTAGTGGCAACCACAGATGAGCTTCACAGAAGAAATGAGGGGTGCTTGGCTTTAAACAAAAGTGAGAGAAAAGGGCATTTGCAACCTTAAGTGAGAACTTGCTGTGTGGATAATATAGAATTTAGAATTTGTGAATACGGGCTTTGATTAGGAAAAGGACTCTTCCTTGCATACTACTGATAGAAATAGACGAAAGTTCACCACTAGCCTAAATAAGGTTCATTATGGACCCCTAAATAAGGATGCATTTGAAAACCACTTTTAACCATTGGAGACTTACTTCTTACTAGAGTGAGTGGTTGCGACATTCAGAGCCATAAGTGAAATGCAATGAATGTATTATCTGTATATCCACAGAGGATGTGGTGTCAAATGTTGCATTTGTTGCTCTACTTTTGATTCAAAGTATTTAATACAAAGATGGAATGAGCTGCTACACCAGAATTACCCAAGTATTTTAAATGTACATTTTAATCCTTCAAAATGGCACACATACACAAGAAACACCACCTGTGCCTTCACAATGAATAGTGGCATAATTTGGAAATTTGTATTTTTGAAACACAGGTAAAATTTAGATATAAAGAACAAATAATAAGACAAAATAAAGCTATCAAAACTACCAGACATACAAGAGATTTAGGCAGATACTGGCACAGAGAGTGTACCACAGGGAAAACTTAATATTTGACTGAATCCGTGTGATATTACAAATATCTTACTGAACGTAAAAGTTGATAAGCTTTGTATGGCTCTCAGAAACATCCCAGAACTTCTCCAGTAAATTCAGCAAAAGAAATGTTACCCTAAACAGGGTTTGAAGAATCCTTGGGAGGTTCACGAAATTTACTTCAGTTGAATAAAAGGTTTCTGTCACCATCTTAAGAAACCAGAGGTAGATTAAAATGACCAAATTTTACCATCTCCACAACATCTGAAAAACATGCATGCATAGAACTTCATTTGAACAATCCTAAAATCAAATAAAATACTACTTAAAGACTGCGTTTTGTAAATAGTGGTACACAGCATAACAAAATTATGGCTTACTACCACAAAGGCACCACAAGACACAATTATGACTATTAAGAACATCAGAGTCATATTGTATCCCAATCATTATGTGTCAAAGTAAGCCCAGATACGCCTCAGTGGCTGACTTCTATTGTAGGGATAAAACTTCTTACCTTGAAAAGACTGTTTGGCTCTGTCCACCAGTTCTTCAATTGGGTAACTTGCTAGATCTCCTCTGGCATGCTTGGTTTTACAGTAGGTACATGCATTGAGACACCTGTTCAGAAAATTAAAATACTTAATTTCTAGCCAGAAAAGCCTTGATATGCACAGCTATATTTATTAAGCACATGTGGAAAAATAAGTTTTTATATCTATGACTAGAAAATAGTACTATTCCATTTTAAAATCAATGAAATAGTTTGAAAAACATTTTGCTGTCCTAACTTCTTAAAGTATCTTTCACATCTATATAAAAGGTTGAAAAACAATCAGTGGGAACCACATACAAAACCCAAGAGGGGGAATTTAAATATTTTTTAGGAAAGTCTAATAGGGTTAATAATTGTTTACTACTAAAGATGAATCTCCAGGTTTCTGATCCCTGTATTACATAAAAAATTCAACCCGAACAAGAAAATAAAGAAGTCTGAAAGACTGAAAGTAGATTTTTTAAAGTGTGTACTCGTGAAAAGACATTTCAATTAATTTTTCCTATTTTCCTTTGGCTTGTATAAACAGAATAAATAAGGTAATGAAGACAGAATCACCAACTAGAAAGACAGCTTGGCACAAAAGATTGGGGAACTAATGAAAACTCCTAAAACAAAATGAAGGATTAATGTGATTGTTTTTAATTTATCTGATAATATACTAAAGGCAGATTAATTCAGAGTACAAGGATGCAAAGACCAAAACAAAAACTACCTCTCATGGCAAGCTTGTTGTGCTTTTTTTTCACTTCTTCCCTTTTTAAAGCTGATATTCCTCTGGCTTTTTTTAGGTTAAAGCATTTAAACCTAAGCTCTAGAAACCCTACAGACCCCCAAAAAACCATTATAAATATTTCTATTATTCATGCTCATTAGAATACCATAAGTTCTGTCTATTTTCATAATAAAAAGGCCACAGCTTCATAAAATCACAGAATCTTTAAGGCTGGAAAATATCGCCAAGATGAAGTCCAACCTTTCAGCAAATAAACTGCAGTGCCAAGTGCCGCGTTCAGTTGTTTCTTGAACAAGAATGTTGCCAAGAATGGTGACTCTATCACTTCCCAGGGCCGCCTGTTTCAATGCCTGGCCACCCTTTCAGTGAAGTAGTTTTTCCTTAAGCCTCCTCTGGAACAGCCTGATGCCATTTTCTCTTGTCCCCTTGCTGGCTGCCTGGCAGAAGAGACCCCACCTGGCTACAGCCTCCTTTCAGGGAGTTGCAGAGAGTGATAAGGTCCCCTCTGAGCCTCGTTTTCTCCAGGCTAAATAACCCCAGCTCCCTCACCTGCTCCTCAGAGGACTTGTGCTCCAGACCCTTCGCCAGCTCCACTGCCCTTCTCTGGACATGCTCCAGGCACCTCAATGTCTTTGTTGTAGTGAGGGGGCCAAGGTGTGGCCTCACCGGTGCTGAGTATAGAGGGACAATCTCTGCCCTGCTCCTGCAGGCCACACCATTGCTGATCCAGGCCAGGATGCCATTTGTCTTTTGGCCACCTGGGCACTGCTGGGCTAATGTTCAGCCACTGTGAACCAGCACACACAGGTCCTTTTCTACCAGACAGTGTTCTGTCCACTCTTTTCCCAGCCTGTAGCACTGCTGACTGAAGCACAGCACTCAGCATTTGGTCTTTCTGAAATTCATACTGTTGGCCTTGACCCATCAATCCAGCCTGCTCAGCTCCCTCTGCAGACCCTTCCTACCCTCCGGCAGATCTACACCCCAGCCCAACTTAGTGTCATCTGCATTGATCCCCTCATCCAGATCATCAAAAAAGATATTAAACACGACAAGTAAAACATCTGGGTGCCAGAAAAGGTGAACATTCCAACTACAGGAGTAATACCATAGAACTTTCAAAACAATCCTGAAAAAGCAAAGATAGCAACAAGTGGGTTCTGATGAAGTCACCAGCTACACGACTGTGCTTACGACTTGGATATATCTCATCTTCTCTTATGATGTCTAGAACTATAGTTCTATTAACTAAAAATGTATATGAAAAAGGTTGCCAGCAAAATATCCAACTGGCTATTAAAAATAGAAAAAATCCCTAAATCTGAATCTTTACAACCTGTTCCAAATAAGTGATTCATTGCCACCCAAACACAACTTATTCAGATGTATACCACCTTTCTTTTGCAAATCAAAAGTCTTTCATTGCACAGGATCTGAAACATGTGTAAAAGGTAGCACTTGAAATCAAGAAAGCATAAACAGATATTTGGTTTATACTTTGTCTGTGTAACCTGCATAGCAAATGAAAATGTTTTTCTTCTGGGTCACTGTCATCTTAAGCTTGCCATAAATGACTTTCCCTCAAAGCCCATGGGTGCTTCTTTCTCTCTGTGCTCCCCTTACGCAAAGCACGTCTCCCTCCCCTTTTTTTTTTTTCCTTTTTTTCTTTCCTTGACTTTATTTTTTTGTTAGTTTGTTTTTAAAGCACAACTCTCCATTCATCCCAACACTGCATTTCTAAGCAGGCTCCCATCCAGACATCCCAATGTCACACCCCTCCCCCTCCACATCATTCATTCAGCTAAACCAGGCTTCTTCCACACAAAAGAAAAGCATTACGGATCAGTCAAGGAAACATAAAATCAGTTTCAGAGCAAATATGTCTGCCCTTTTGGAACCAACACACAAAAGGTGTGATATTATGTACTAACCTTTATAGTAACCTCTGTTTTCTCCAAAGAAAATAAAATTATCAACTATTTTGTCAAATTTCTCAGGTCATCAGGAAGAGATTTTATTACAACAATCCTGCCCCTAGAACACTGGGTTACTTTAGCACTGGCCCTTTTACCCACAGAAGCGAATTCTATCAGCCAGCAGTAACAAAAGGATGCATCAAGATTTTTCTTGGGATAAAGTAAATTTATTGGACTCAGATTTAAGCTCAGATTTGGGGAAAAAAAAACCACAAGAAAACCCACGGACAGCTTTTATGATTTCCTCAAATTTGCAAATTCTAACTTGCTGTAAGAGTTTCAACAAGAACTTTATCATAATTTTTTGTTGCCTTGAACAGTAACCTTGAATGAAAACAATGCTTTTTGTAGACCTTCAAGTGTGTCAATTCATCATAAGATTGATAAAAACTGTAATATTAGTAAGATATTTAGAACAAACTTCTAAACTCACTCCTGTGTAACAGATCTAAATAGATCCAAAATCAAAACTGATATTAATGTACAGTAAAAAGGATTACTTATGCTATATACATAGAATTTTTCTGTTTCCTTATTATGTATTAGTACACCTTTAAAACAAACCATGTTACCTCATTCTCTCTTCCCATAATTTATGCATAAATCATATATATTCCTGACTATGTATTTTGCTCTGCATTTGGATAGTACTATTTGAAAAGCTTTACAGCAAGAATAGTAAACACTAGCAGTACTAAGTACTCTGCAACAGTGCTAAATACTGAAATTATTAATCTCCAAACCTTGAGCATAAGTTTCACACCTTCAATCAATGCTCTTGGGCTACCTGAAACACAGTTACCCGTTACACAGTAACAGCAGCTCTTCTATGGTACTTCAGCAAATTTTGTCACAAAGAATGCACCAAAATGTGGAGCAAGAAGCACAAATAAAAAAGGGAAGATATTTTCCAAATAGTCACAGTATTATTATAATATTTTCCAATACTTTCACAGTATTATATGATTTTCCAAATATTCACAGAATTATGTGGTATTGTTTCCAAGACATTTATTACTATGGTCTTTAAGTACAACTTCAGGGAGTTTGTTGATTTATTTTTGGGGTAGGAGCTGAAAGTTGGAATTTGGAGACAGACTTCTTTCAAGTTTTGCTGTAGTAATCAACTTATTCCTACTACAAAAAAAAGAAGTATTTGGCATGTCTAAATAATTTAGTTTGTCCCTTTTTTTGATACTTAAAGAGACTATATAACAAAACCAGAAAGAGACAGACTTAGATGTAACATAAAAAAAAAGATCACTTTTGGAAAGCAAACCAAAAGAAACAAAACTTCTATATCCTATTTGTACAGTATTTGTTAGTATCAACTTGGAAAAGGAAATAATCTTCTGGGCTACAGCTGACCAACAAAAGGATGCAGATTTAAACTACTTGTAAAAATGCTGAACTAACCCCTTTTCACAGATATAAGAACTACCAATTCTTGAAAATAGAAATTTAAACCAAACCATAATTATAATCAAAGATCTGTAGTGGTTTCTTCCATAGTACACCAGCCTCCACTCCAAGTTTCCAGCATAACAAATTACTCATATGTCCATGCTGCCACATACTCAGACCACAGACAATCAAGTGGAAAAAGGCTTTTGGGAACTCTGAGAATCTGAGCACTGCCTCTTACTAAGTGGCATCCACCACCAAGTGGATCATCTAAAACCAACATCTCCTTAAAATCCAGCCTTCACCATGGCTGCAGTTCAAGTGCATAGGACTAAACAGCCAACATGCTAGCAGTTGCAAAAGAGTGTTTGCTTGAATTACAGGTCATAGCTTTTTTTGCACAAAGAAATCACAGACATTTGTAGAAAACAATAATTAATGATCATTGGTCTTGTAATTACCAATATGTTTTGGATAAATATGAGAGTGATTCCAAAAATAAAACCACTGAGTCCTGGTTTTCCAACATGCTAAACTGATTAAGGTACTTTGAATTATTAACCTTTTGCTTTGAATTATTAACCTCTAATCAGCTATGTGCCTAATACACAGAACTATTCACAGCAAGGTAAAATACTATCCACAGATAAATTACTACCATGTGGCTAATTAAAAAACTTTTCAAACATTTTACTGAACTAAGTATCATCAACATTTTGGTAAAGTGCCTAAAATTGTCTTGCAGACATAGGTAACAGTCATCTTCACAATGTTTAGCTAGTATGTGCTCATGTTGTGCATTATATTAACCAGACTCCTTATTTTCAAAACAGTAATATTCCTCATAAAACACATACTTAACATGAAAGGCTACCCCTTACAGATGGAACTAATTATGACTAAGAATGCTCATGATACAGCAGACAAATAAAGACTTTCCTTCAGTGGGACTAATCAGTGGATTTCAACAGCAGACAAGCATGAGAGTGCAGACATGAGGAACAAAATCCTGGTCCCTCTTAATGGGACTTATGCCACTAAGTTTAGTGAAGACAAGATTCCACCCTCAGATATGAAAAGTATAAAACATCTTTCATTCAAGGATCAGAAAACAGCTCAATTACAGACTGTGATGAGCATGTGTCACTCAAATTGAATGTGACTGATCAAGACCATACATCTGCAAGCAAGGTGGAAGAGTTGAATGCTGTGACAGTGTCACATGATAGAAGATCTCTGCTGCTCTGCAGGGGGTTAGTCTTGGGGAAGTGTTCCTTCAATATTTGGAATAATCCAGTAAACTCCTGCTTGCTCCCTAGGTGGTCTACCAAGTCATAAATTTGCATATAATCATTAATCACAATTCAGACTAAACACTAATAGTTGTGCTTAAGAGATCTGACTAGCTATACATATTCACGATTTTATGAAGTTTGCCCTATTTTATTCCAGTACTCCTGACACCACTGGAACATTACATCAGTACAAACATGGAAAGATTGCTCATCACTGTCTCCCACACCATCTCTCTGCACCTACCATCACACTTCCTCAGGTGGCCTCAATAGCTTCAGGTCAAGAATATTTTGTATTGAAACTGTAGTTTTCCTGAAAGGGGAGCATCATTTGCTTGCATCAAAATACAATTTAGGAAAGAGATTTATGCTTTTATAAGACACTTTTAGAGTTTCTAGCAAATTGTAATTTTGACAAAAATACTCTGTAGTGTGAATAAAGAGAAAACTCCCTTTGCAGGCTTGACTGAGCAAAAGAAATATCTGAAATACATACTCCCAGCAGGTGAAAAGGAGATGGATACTAGTCACAAGTTACTAAACAAAAACTAGTAGAATTCTACAAACATTTTTCTGCTTAGAATACAAAGTTTTGAAAACCTAACAACAGCACTTATAATGGATCAGGAAAAAAAACGTAATTCACAGGAAAACTAAAAAGGCAGGGGGACATGCCTAATATGCCTGACTTATTTTCAGGAAACCATTCTTTTGCTTGAAGTTTTCACATTTTACAATAAAGCTTTTCAGCCCACAATGACAGGGAATATAATTTCCTGACAAATATTTGAGGCATGGGAGATTGTTTTCACTTTAAAAATATTCAGGATTTAAAATACTTTTGAAAGACTGGCAACCTATTTCTCATAAAGGCTAGTTAGTCTAAGCAGCAAACCACATTATTACAGAAATACTGTTTCTGGGATCCCAGCTTGTTCAGACTGAGCTTGGACACTAGCCACAAGCACACACATGCACTCGAGGTTACAACATTTTAGATATGATAAGAACAGGACTTGTCTGAACTTATCTTTGTAGCCAAGTATTTTAGAGATATGCTCTGATAAAAATTTTTCTCTGAAAGTGCAATGCCAGCATAAAAAGTCTCTCAAAGGAGTTTTAGCAGAAAATAGTATGACCCTTCAAGCAATAATATACAACACATAGGACTGCACACGTTTTTCTCAAAGTAGGATGCAACCATGAGATGCTATTTTTTAATTCTGCTACTCATGCCATGCTCAGCAAAGTGGCAATAAAGTGCATTACAGTTTTGTTCTTTCAAAGGTCTTTGAAGCCAGTGTTTTATTTGGTAATATCCCACTAGTTACTAATCAAAAGGAATTTGGAGAGAAGGCAGCTCCATTGGTTTGATAAGCCATAATATGATTTAATTTCATACTTCAAATATTTGCATTTTCTGAAACTGAATTCCTGCTGTCAAGTGCAGGTGATTCAAAGGTCACAGCTGTGTAGTTATATCATCTACATTCACCTTGCTCACTTCAAGGCCAATGATTTAACATCAAGTGCATCAATCGCACTTTTCAGTGTTTGTTTAAAGAACTTCTTGATTAATTATTCTGGCTGCACAGTTTTGCAACTGAATTAATATATTAAGGCATTCTAAATCGGTATTAGGAGATAAAACATTCCATTGCTAAGGTGCATATATCTGTGTTCCTTATCCTGACCCAAAACAGTGCAATGCTTGATGCTTCCTGGAAACTGCAATGTTTTTTTGCTCCACAATTCAAGCTAAAGCTTTATGATTCACAGAGACATAACTTATTTTAGAAGTATTTCCAAGTAGCTGTTTGGTGATGCAGACCTCAGTTTTGGGGGAAGATCATGACAGGCATTAATACCAAGAAAGCAACTCACCTAAAATAGCACAGGTAGATAAATGAGGTTCTGTGGTTGCACAGAGCAGAAAATGTGCCATGGCAGTGTAAGTACAAGTCATCAATTCCTTCAGCACTTCATAAATGGCAATAATATTTAGAAGATGATGATTCCTGGTCTCAGTCAAATGGTAGTAATGAAGGGGGTAGAAATGAAGAGCTATGGCAGAAAAATCTCCGATAGAAAAGATACTTTCTTAGAAATCTGCTCACACATAATCCAGAGATGCAGCGGCAGAACAGCCCAACATCATTTTATCAGCATGCATAAGGAACTATTTCCCTCATAATGAACACCAGTGGTAGGAAAACAACCTCTGAGAACAGCATTCTTGGAGACTGGCTTTAATTTATAATGTTTCAGAGGATTGTGACTTGACAACTGCCTTAGTATTTAAAGCAACAAATAGTATAATTTTATTTAAAATATTCTACTGAGGGGCAGATGACTTAGCAAAACTTACACAGAATGTGCAGCAAAACATAATAGGGTTACTAATGAACAATTCCAAAAGCTTTTAAAAATCCAGCTTTTAAAGTTTTTTATTAAATACTACAGATTAAATTAAAATCGTGGTTTTTAGGGCTGTGGGAGTGTGCAAAGAGCACATTTAAAGTTCTCTTTCAGGAATGAAGCATCTCAGCAGATCTCCATGACTGGATGAAGCACAAAGGGAGTCAAGTGTCCTTCTGTAAGCAATACACTTAATTTACCATGCATCTTCACAACATTAGCAGCTCTTGAATCACCCCCACAGAAAACATGGTTGAAAAGTAGACCCCTGCCTGTGATAAGAGCTATTGTTTTTACTTCCTGAATGGCTTTTGGGACAGACCCTTTTAGAGTGGTGAAATCTCACAGGAAACACTAGGCTGCAGTTAATTCTGTAGCATACAGCAGGTACCACACAGATTCTTGGGATAAAAGGTATTGTTTTTGTACTGACCAAAACATCCTGGGGGGAAAAAAAAGTTACATTTCAGCAGCACTATAACTACCAGGCTTAATTTAGGCTTTATCTGAGATGGCCATCAGACCAATTTCCAAAAAAGCATTTGTAAAATGTCTGTGGGAAAGTAGATCTGAATTGTCTGGGTAAAATAATGGAAATAAGTGCATAATAAAAACAAACTCACCACTTATAATCCACAAAGAATCCCTTCCCAATGATTGCATCCACACAAAGCTTTCTGCCACAAAATATCCTACTGGTTGTGGTAGCAGTAGGAATGTTAGAAGGTTCAATGTGGACAAGGATCTAAGCATTATCTGCAATTAATACTATGCTGTAGCTCCTAAATGTCACTTCTATCTTGCAATAAAGTTGTTATTCTTGCTGGAAAATAAAGGTGTCTGTGCAGCAGTACACACATACATGTTTCAAGTACATTCTCTTCCCTATGTATTACTTTGCCAAAGTAAAATGAAAGAAGACCACACATTTCCACCCTAATGCCCAATCCTAAATCTAAGATTTTCCAAGCAATTAAATGGACTGATTTAAACAGTTATTCTTATAAGAATCCAATAACTGGCTTATTTTAAAAATAGAAATTTAAACCAGGGCCCTTATGTTTGCCTTTAAGAGTCTCCAAAGAGATTTTCAGAAGCAAATTAATCCCCTTTTTGCACAGTTACAGCGCTGAGTCAGTCAAACCATCGACATAACTTCCTTACTGCCTGTGTACCTCTAAAACAAAATGCAAGTTAAGGTACTTGCTTTTGAATAAATAGGAAAACAAACAGTTACTAATTCTTTTGTTTTCATTATTTTGTAATGACATTGTTTGAATGTATTCAACTATGTTTTGCAGAATTTAAAATAAGTGACAGTGCAGAAAAACAGGAAACTGTAGTTTTTCATTACTAATGATCATCAACTTCTCCATCTGCTTTACTTCTCTAAAATTCGCCCATTATAATGATTCCTCAGATCTTTTCTTCTACTTGACTTTTTTTCCTTTCCTGCCATTTTCTTAACCTTTTCCTCTTGTCTTGCATTGGTGACCTCTAGGCTTGTAACTCTTCTTCAGTGTCCTCATGTCCCAGTGACTGGAATGGTCTGACATTCTTCCAAGCTAGCTGGCCACAGTTTGTATGCTTTGATTTCCTCTTTAACTACTAAAGTCTGTGGTGAGCCTGAAACTTTTCCAGTTTAACCGCTGCCAGCTGTGACAGAAACCATAATTTGCCAGCTTTTTACTTTTTTTTT
>VZRL01002765.1:50898-86505 GCA_013397895.1 Origma solitaria | reverse complement strand
TGTAAAGCACTAAGATGGACAATTAGTTTTAGACTTAAGATGATGAATTTTTTTTTTTTGCCTTGTCACCTCCATTGGAACTCAGATAGTTATGGTCAGTCATTTAAAAGAAAATCAGAAAGACCATGACTAAAGCACTTAATGCATAAATCAGAGCATTAAAAACAGGCCACAGAACCTCTTGGGGATTCAGGATCTAAAGAGCCTTCTAGACATTACAAGCTGGAAAATACACAAGAGGCAGCTCTAGTCATCCAAAGCAAGACTTAACAATAAAACGGAATGGACAGACAAAACACAAAGTAGCTCAGCAATTCAGCTGTTTACAGGCCTTATTCAATACTCAAATGGAAGCTTTTTTCGTATTTCCACATCGCCATCTGGCTACAACATTACGTTTGCAATGGCTGACTTGAACTATTTTTTCAACTTCACCAAAGTCTTAAAAAGACCCAGTCTTTGGGATTGATGGGGGTTTCGCATGACATGCCTATGGGCTGTTGAACAGAACCAACAAGCTAATGTACCAAGGAACACAAACCAATTACTTCCCTGCAGGAATGCTTTCACAAATATGGTTGATGACATCAACTCCAAGATGTTTATATGCTTTCATAGACATGGGTTAAATTGACATTTTCCTTGAGTGGCTGAGTTGTCTGAAGAAAGAGACATGAACTGACCTTTCATTGTACAAAGAGCTGAATGACCCTGTGAGATGGGGAACACTGGGCATGTCATATGTCTATTTTTTTTTTTTAAATTTTTGACTTGCAAGGCTTCTCTAGAATCTAAAAAGTCAAACTGCTGGGACATGGATTGAATAAGTGCTCAGCAATGTGGGTTAAAAACTGGCTGGACTCCTGGGATAAGCAGTGCAAAGTCCAACTGCTGGCTGGTTAGTATTGGTGTATTTCAGGGACTGACCTGATGCAGGGGACACTAATTTCCCAACTTTACTGGCAACATAGGTGAAGGGATGCAATGCATCTGCAGCAAATCCTAAGGTGGAGGTGGGGGGAACACTTCACATTCTGGAAGGCAGGTTTGCTATTCAGAGGGACATCAACAGCCTGGAGAAATGGGCTGACCGGAATCTTATGAAGAAAACTGGCTTGTTCCTTGCTGGGATGAGGAGCTCTTACTGCTGTCTACAAACAGATGATGGGAGCATTCAGCGAAGGCACAGACAGGCTGCTCTTGGAGGTTCAAGATCTTTGGATTAGAATCAATATTGGGACACGAGTTGTAAAACAGGAAAATACAATTAGACTGAAGAAAATATTTTACAATGACAGCAGTCAAGCACTGGAACAAGCTGCACCACAGCTGATCACATCTCTTTGAGACGCTGGAACCTAACACTATTACTGGAACCTAACACTAGAACACTATTCCTTTCTTGAGACCAAGGATTTCTCTGCTCCAGGTTTATGTGTGTGTCCACATCTACGAGCGTGAGCAGACATGCCCATAATTTAGTTCCATGAATGGAGGAGTGTGTTTGTGCTTCTCCATATTCCTTTGAAATGTTCAAATCAACCCAAAAAATGTAAAAACGTCTTATCAAAAAACAAGACAAAAGGTTAAGTTTATCAGTTTTGTTATAAGTTACATATGGCCATATTTAAACTTCTGAATTCACTCAACTTGTATTCATTCTAAAATCCTAAACTCTCTTCCACAAACACACCTTTATCACATGTAAAAGAAATGGATGCTGGGTTGGGGGAAGGACCTGAATGTATTGTATAAACAACAAAGAAAAGTCCCCCAATGAGCAGATATTGCCAAGAAGCTGTGATGCATGCTCATGTCAAAGACAGTTTATGCAAACTATAGAATCCAACTTTCAAGTCTCACTAGACTTGATGGAGATAGGTCTCTATGCTTTGCTTCACAGAGAAGCATTCACCTGTTTGGAAAGTAAAGCCATTCAGCTCCTCTAGACTAACATAAAAAAGCCACTGAATTTACTGAGTATTTATGGTATTAATCTCATAATTTCACTTCAAAAGGGAACTTTAGTTTTCTCCACATATTGTTTGCATAAGAAAATAATTCAGCATACAATATTCAACAACATTCATAAAATAATGCACATAGATATAAGACACACCATAAATCCTAAATTCCAAAAGAAAGAAGAATTGGAGGACAGCAGAGATGAGATTTCTAAGTGGATATAGGTGGAGCAATATTACCTTTGAGACCTAACTAGCAGTAAGTGACATTTAAAAGAATATATAAGGACCAAACTGAAAGAAAGCAGGTTTTAGATTAGGTATGAGGAAGAAATTCTTCACTGTGAAGGTGGTAGTGCACTGGAACAGGTTGCCCAGAGAAGTTCTTGATGACCCATACCCTGGAGTGGTCAAGACCAGGTTGCATGGGCCTTTGAGCAACCTGGTCTAGCGGAAGTGTCCCTACCCATGGCAGGGAGATTGGAACGAGATGGTCCTTAAGGTTCCTTCCAACCCAAATCATTCTGAGATTGTAACTTTCTGTTCTGTTTAACTGACTTTTGTTTTATTAGGAGGCATAGCTTCACTCCTATATTTGACTTTAACACTACAAACTGTCCCTCCTCACTTCCACTCAAGGAAACAATGGCTGAAGAGTGTATAAGCTCCTGGAATGAACCAGCAACGCAAGAAGAGGGCCTAGTTTAAGTTTAATGATGAAAATTCCCATTATAGTCTCTGCAGTAAGTTCAGCAGCTGTCTGAACCACAAAGAATGCCTGTGTTACATATTAGCTGGTTATAAAGTGTCTGCAGCAGAGCGACTTTCAGCACAGATGCAGGAGTCACATACTTATGAGTGTGTGAGTAAAACATTTACAGGAGAAAGGAACCTACAACAAACAAGCATATCTATATTACTTTGGTGCTTTCACATATACATATCTCTAAATTTGGAGTACATTGCCTGTTTCCACAAAAAATGCTGGATTAGGATTTTAACATGTCAAGGAAACACTTCTGAGACCAGCTGCAGATACAGCAAGACACCCTTGCAAACCTACAAACTGCAGACACAAGCCAACAAGCACATTATCTTATTCCTTCTGTTCAAGCAAAATGGTCAAACCTAGAGAAGATATCACTTCTAACCCTTTAGTCAGAAACAAAGTTTATTTATATGTTTATGGTGTGCTTGTTGAACACACAAACTGAGCTTTCCTAAAGATGTTGATATTTACATAAATAGTTTAACCTCTAATAATATTCTCTTTCTAACCTCTAATAATATCTCTCTCTCTCTATAAGCATAAAACTGTCCTTGAACTATTCCTAGGTGGTAAATTTAAAACAGTATCTCAAAATTTATTACATTTTCTTTTACTGAAGAATTGTAATATACCTAAAGTAAAAGACAAAAGTTCCAATATGTATTTGACTAGTTATAAATCACTACACTATTTTACCCATACTTGCCATTTTAAAAGGTAACTGATGGGTAGTTTTGGACAGGAAAAATAAATTTTAAAAAATCCACTAAATACCCTAACTTTCAGGAAAAAGAGGTCTACACCAATAATAAAGGGAGTTCTTCTTTAAACTCTTTAACAAATTATCTAAACCAAACTGTTAGAACAGAGGAATGTGAATGACTAAACAAACCATTTGGTAAACATTCCCCAGCTGCAGTTTTCAGCCTAATACCAAGTTCAAATGTGGAGACTCCATCTACCTTCTGCAAAACTATTAAACTTCAGAAGCAAAGCAACATTATATTAAATACATGACTCACAAATATAGTCACTGAAAACAAAAACCACTAGACATTTATCTCTTAAAAACAAAAAAGACACCAGGACTGGCACCAGTCTGCAATGCAAGAAAGACCATGTGATACTTAGACGCTTGTGTATTAGTTTAAAAATAAGCTAGATAAGCATGTGATGAGTGACAATTTTGTACTTGACCTTTGCTTTAATAGCTCATTTTCACAAAGTCCACACAGACACCAACAAAACTCCAAAAAAAAAAAACCAAAACTAAAATCTTACATCTCAACCAGTGTGTTGAAAATAAACCCTAAAACCAAAATTCTACATAGAAAAATAAAAAACATATGTTTTGAAGGACAAATTCAGAAAAAATAATTTTTCTTTAAAAAGCATTGAGCTTTTCTTGTAAATCAAGCTGATGAAATTCAACATGTTAAGTTACAGAGACAGAAGCTTGGGGTGTGTATTTCCAGTGGGAATATTTCACTCTGCCTAGCAGGCAAGGAATTTGGAAATTCAAGAGTTCCTCTTTCCTGAGGCTGACCAGGCCTATAGGATTGCACAGGAAATTCTTTTAAGTCAGGAAATGAGGATGCATTCTGCATGGGACAAGGAACCCTTATTTTAGGGTATTACTTTCTAAAGTGTGAAACCACAACATTTACCTCTGGAGTAAGGGTCTCCACCAGCATTAAGCAAATCCACTAAATTCATAGTGTATCTAAATCCTCATGGGTTTTTCTGTTGCTATTTATATTTATTCAAAATATCACAGAATCACAGAGTGGCTGAGATAGGAAGGGACCTCTGGAGGTTATCTAGCGCAAACCCACATGGCTCAAAGCAGGAGCGACCAGAACAGGTCCAGATGGCTTTGATTATCTCTAAGGAAGGACACTCCAACCTCTGGGCAAGCTCTGCCAGCATTCAATCTCCACTGTAAAAACAAGTTTTCTTACATTTAAATAAAATTTCTTCTATTTCAATTTGTGCCCAACTACCTTTCATTCTGTCCCTGGAGACTACAAAGAACAGCCTGGCCCTGCTCTCGTTAGCCACACACACACACTGAAAAGGTCACCTCCAGAGCCATTTAGTTTTGTGTTTTACCTAAACATATATGATGGTGTCAGGAGTGATATTAAGTTTCAGGAGCAAAGCTGTTAACCATATTCCTAGCAGCACAACACATTCTTTTTTAGGCATCGTCCTCCACTTTAATTTAGTGTATTCAAGATACAGACTTGAGTAAAGACTTGTAAAGACTTAAGAGTCCCCAACCACTCCTGATGTGGAGGCTGAGAATCTCCCTAAAAATGGCCAACCAACAGTGATTCTGAACAGAGTAATAAATCATTGTAATTAATCATAACCAGAAGAGTTAAAAAAATTTAAAATTTAATTTTCATTTACCACTACCCCTCCAAGAGCAACCATTCTTTATCCTGAAGTCAAAATCAAATATAGCAACCTCAGAGAAAATTTCTCTCTGCCTCAAAAAAGTCAGACAACTAAACTCCATTTGTAAGGACAAAATCTGTTTTAAGTAACACTGACACAATCCCACCAACAGGCAGTCTGGTTTCTTGACTCCTTGGGAATGATTTGCAAACAGGAAAGCAGCAGCTTTCAGACTTGCAGTTGTGTCTGCAAAAAAGGACATTAACGAGAATCACACACAAAGTTCCACTTTCATCATGCCAGGACTATTTCGTTTGGATTCACATTTTTGCTATACAGGACAAGATGAGTCCCTGAAGATGTAAATAAGCCAAAGGAAAAAGAACAGATTAAACAGAGGTCTAAAGACCTGTCTCCTTCACAGGATGATATACATGACTTAATTCTACACTGCTGACGGTAACTGTCAAATTTAGGCTCATTCCATATAGACCTTTCATGTTCGGAAAGATGGTTTTTGCAAACACAAGTCAGGAGCTCCATCGAACACCTGACATACTGATGTAAACTTTTACTTTGGGGAGTTTTATCCACCAATACACTTCATTGAGATAGAGAGAAACATCTGATCTTAATTTTCTAGACAAAGTAGTTGGTGACCACTTGACTGAAGCCTTTTGTACATCTTGCTATACATCAGAGCAGAAGGGAATGCACAACACTTGTACAAGCCTCACTCCAAACTCCTCAGAACTAGCACACTGAAAAAAGTTATACAACTACCTTTGGCTATAGTCTAAATATGGATCTAAGATCTTATTTTAGCACCTTTTTTTCTTCCTCTCAATTGAGTGTGGTCTTAAGGAAAACAAGGATGACAGATTGAACAAGGGAACTAATTGGGTGATCTCTGTGAAGACAGAAGGAGTATCTGAAAGATCTTCTCTAGTCAGGGAATTAATCCAGTTCAGTTAATCCCAAACACAGCTATTAATAGTTGGGGTGGAACCAACGCCAGGCACTTCTCAAATCTTCACTTCTGCATTTGTATTTCTCTATTTGAAAAAAGATAAACCAAACATCCTCTAGGTAAAAACCCAAAACAGACATGGCTTTCCACACCATCCCATAATTGGTATCCAGTTGACAGAGAAAGTGATTACCTTTTGTTTGCCCTGACTTTGCAAGTCCCCCTGTTTAGCGCAGTACTGCTGCACAGAGCTCTGCAGCAAAGGAGTCCAGAAACACCTCAGCATTTTCCATGATCTGCTGAGTACTCTCAGTTTCTAAAGCAGCAACTTGCTCAGAAACAGGTGATCCTGAAGGGACCTGAACTCAGGAATTCAATCTCATTTGTACTAGCAGATGGTTAGTAAAAAAAACACATGTGATTGATTAGATACGATTCATCTTGGTACAGTGGAAAAAAACTCTAAAACAACTAGTCAAAACAAAATTTAAAGCAAATATTTCAACAGGTTTTTGTTAAGACTCCCTGTTGGACAAAAAGTTGTGTGTCAACAAAAATTTACCATTTATTCCCTAAATTGCACAACTGGGGATGGGGACCCTTCAAGTGCCTCTTTTGAACTTATTTATTTTTGGTATAAACACTAACTCTTCTAACATGCATCTTATAGTAAAAGCAAAGGGAGGAGCAACACAGAAATTTGCTCTAAGCATCTTACATTTTTTTAGTCTCTGAAGCACAAATAAAACTGTTACTCGGTTCAGTGTAACTTGTTTTTGCAATCAGGAATTCGATCTTTTTCAAGAATTACAGTCAAGAATAATAATACAGAATATACTCAAATTTTGAGACTCTTCAGTAACATTAACATATAAAGAACTAACAGAGATAATGTACAAGCAAGGGTCTTGTAAGGTAACAGGTTAAAAACTCACAGCTTATTTGAACCTTAGCATAAATACCAGAATTTAAGTGTGTTAAGTTTTTTGGGGTTTTTTTCCCACATAAGTAAGCCATATAAAAAAAAACCATCCCATACAAAACATCTGAAATAATATTAATAATCTTGGAGCATGTTACATTCGATTTTATTCCACCTATTCTCTTCCAAGCACAATCTTAATATTCAACTTTTCATTTATTATTTGCTTGGATTCTTCTAAAAGTACCTTTTCCTAAGTGATTTTGCTTTTATGTTCCATACTGATGATCACAGTTTAAATGCCCTATTCCTCCCTCTTTTTCAAATCTTACAAATTCATACATTTCGATGAGATTATCATAAACACATGTCTTTGTGAACTTGTTAGATAATGCAAAATAAAGATTTTTTTGGAGCCCATACATCTTGGTCATGGAAAACCTTTTCCATTGAAATTCCCTCCAGGTCAAGTCTAAGAACAAATTTAAGCACAAGACATTTCTCAAATCTGATTCTTATTCTTTACACCTCCCTTAACACATTTCCCTATCAGGTCTCAAAAAAACATTCCACCTTGACTTGAAAGGGCACAAGAGACATTTCAACCAGACCCTTTGACAAGATGTTTTCATTTTTGGTGACATTTAAGAAGTCATACCAATGCCAGCAAAATAAGCTGTTGTTATTATTATTATCAGGCAACTAAAAGTTACCCCATTCTGCTGATGAGCAGTAAAGGCATGGGTACTTAGCTTTAAACATTTAGGTTGTATAACACTTTAAAATAGGCCTCTAAACCACCCAGAAATATGAGTACATAAAAGCCCAGGCATTTCTCATACTAACATTCAGCAAGACAGTATTTTTGAAAAACAATGGATTCTCTAGTGCTTGTCCTATTTTTCTAGTTTGGGTCTTTTTATGTGAAAAGCTGGGACTAAAGGCAACACAATATCAATTATGAGTACGACATACGAGCTTATTTCTCAGTCTTTACTGTAATCTGAGAAATGAATAAAATGTTTCCCAGTGTTTTGTCCAGTGTTCCCTGAGGAAATACGTATGTGGGTGTTAAGAGAAAGGATGCAGATGAATGCTCTGCTCAACAGGGAGGAATTTATCTCCAACCTCAGAGAGCATACTGATGTCAGAATTACGGACACATGAAATTGCAAACAACTTCAAAACGATCTCTTCTCAGACTGACTACAAAACATAGCTTGTTGTGTGATCCAAAACCACTTCTGCAACTAAGCATCTGCCAAAGGGGCAGGCAGGAAGTCGCCTTACGATACTGTGTGCTAACCTGTAATCAGGTTCCAGGATGCTAAAGCTGTCTCATCTTCTGAATCAGCCTTCAAAATAATCAGGAATGTAGCATGGAAAGGAATGAGCTTTGTAGCATTGAAAGGAAAGTGCAGGAAACTACATACCGTAGTTACACAAAGCGAAATCAAGCTTGGTTCCCCCCACTCTTAGCCTTTCCTCCATGTAGTTTAACTTGAAAACTGGGGATTGTATTAAACTCTGGTGATCTTCCTCTTGGGTTAACAGAGTCACAGAACTGCGCAGTGTGGGAAGCCACCTAGTGACGGAGGAGCACAAATATGCCTGGAGCTGCCCAAAGTTTTAACGAGATGACGCAGTTGGAGCATGTGATTACTGCTGTTTTGCTCACTGAGACTTGCAAGCTGTGTGACATGCTAGAGTTTAGAGAATTGCACAGTGATTCCTAGCAACTTTTATGAGTCTTACTAAGTCTTGTAAATGAACTGTGAAATAGCAAATTTTCTCAAGATGAAATATGTAAGAGCAAAAGGAATTGTATCAAAATGTATAAGGAGAAGGTCTAATGCAAATTTTAAACTCGTGGCGGCACTATATGCAGCAAAAGTTAAAATTTGTGAGGCTGGAAGTAAATAACCTAAGGGAGGCAAATGTGCAAAAATGGAAGCAATCAAAACAAACTATTTTCTTCTAACTCCATGCAGAAGTAATTCAGCAGACTTGAGAGAGGAAGTTTTCATGACCCAGAAAAAAATAGCTGTCGAATTTACATGTACTTAAACAGCATTTTTCAAAAACAGAGAGCTCAGAAAATAGCATGAACATAAAACACTGCACAGCAAGATTTCAAGACCAGCAGTGCTCAGTGTGTACAAACAATGTGTCATAATGATTTTTGCCTATGGCAAAGAACTTTACCAACATTTACCTTCTGACTCCACTGAAAAATCTCACTGCATGATAACTGCATATGATTGAATTATGAGAAGAGCCAAATGGATGATGCACATTTAGATGTCAGTTTACTTTGACATCATCAAATAGGACCACTGAAGAAACAGGCACAAAATCCATCATCACAACAACAGGGAAATTAAAAATACATGTTACATTACAGCAGGCAGTATTAGAATATAGCACACAATTTCCAGTGTACATCATTCTGCATAGCAGAACAAAGCCAAAGAAACAACTATTTACAGGAATAATTCTTAGGTGTCATATGTCAGTAAACTTAATGAAGGATTGGCTGAACATTTCTAGGAAGAGGACAAGATGCATGCTCTTCATCAAACACATGCTTCTCCTAAACAACAGCAATGAAAAGTACAGCCCAAGAAATGAATACAGGGTTTTGAGTCATGCAATAAATGATGTCACAACTGCAGGTATTTGATGGTAGTGCAGGTAGTGAGAAAAATCCTTTAAAGACTCTTTGAACTCTATACATTTTTTTTCTATCAAAATTACTCCCGGCAGAGGATCATTCTCTAATCCGTGCAGGGAAAGTAAAGAAGCCCAGTTCAGGATTACTTTGTCATTGAAAAAGACAGCATGACATCAGAGAAATACAGATCCTACAGCTAAGAGGTTTCACAAGTCCTGTATTTGAAATCCCAGGGATAGAACTGAAATTCAAAGAAGTGAGTTCAAGCAGTGAGGATTCTAAAAATGAGAAAGAAGTAGCATTGCAAAGAAAGTAATGGTGGCAGAAATCACTAAGGTATGTACAAAGCTGAAAATCGACAGTTTTAAAGCACAAGAGAAAAAATTATTTCTTACAGGCAAATATTTAGTGAAAGGTTTCTATCCTAATTATATATTTAACACAGGTATCCAATAAACTTTTTTTTGCATAAACATCTTTTTTTTTGTGAGGGATTATCTTGAATTCAAGACCATCTTTCAGGTTAGCAAGGTAGCAGACATTTACTCTAGAGGGATCTGCAAAACATCTGCATCATATTCACTATTCATCAAAGCAATTTTGTATAATGCAGATCAGCACAATTAGCAGAAATACCATAGTCAACAGGAGGAGAAATTGAAGATATCAACAGCTTCCACTTTCCCAGCAGCACAAGGGAATTTATGATACTAAACTCCAGTTAGTCCAACAAAGCTGACATTGCCTGATGCTTCTGTGGAATGAGGAGCAGCACAACTACCTCCACCACTATAGACAAAGGGGTTCCTCCTCCTCCTGTCCTCAGCTGTTGATTTCCATGAGCAATTCACCCCTGTAAGTTGCACTAGTGGATGGAGGTTTTGGCACTGAAGGAGATACAAGTCTACCCCACAAAATGAGCTGCAGAAGACAGAAATCAAGACACTCAGCAGGGAGGAAATGGTCTTTTATGGGCCCAGTCTTCTTAAATGACCTCTCTGCATAAGCTGCTCAAGGAAACTACCTAGTGAAACACACCACTATTCTGCATGAGGAAGCTCAGGTGAGCAGGCACATCCTCAGCAATGGGGACACAGAAACAAGACAGACACACAGAACAGCACCACAGCCGGTAACATCAGCCACACTGATTTATCACCTCTTTATAATAAACAATACCATTTTCCCAAGTTTTCAGTGCAATTGTTACCATGAAGCACCTAGAAATTTTGTAGCACTTTTTGTAGCAGGCTATTACATATAATTTCATATTCCTTCTACAAATGTAATTGCAATAATTGCAAGAAATTAGTAATAACCAAAAAGGAGAGAAATCTTTCAGAGAGTGTCATCAATATGCTATTTAAATATCTTATTAAGAGATAAGGACCTTAGATGTGAGTTACAGTAAGTTGCAGTGGAAAGAGACCTTAGGCAAAAAAGTTGATTGTTAAGACCTTCTGTTGTAAATAACTGGTTTTCCTTTTCCCTCAGTTACAGCAGTGTGGTTTCTGCAAGTTTTGGAGTACTAGCTTTTCAGATTTTATTACTAAAATTTAAATGCCTAGATAGACACAACTATGTCATCCATAATTTTCATCATGTAAATTGTTTTGTGAATTGTGCCAAAAACCCCAGACTGATGTCTGTTACATGCACATTTGAAATAAATGCTTGGTAGATAGTATAGCTAAAATCTAAATATATGAACATGCAGATACTGATTAAAATATAAAAAAGCCTCATGCAGAGGTTTTCTTTCAAAAACACATATACTACCTTTACAGACTTTCTACTGTCCCTGTTTTCTGAGGGTAACTGGCATGATAGACTCTAGCATGCCATTGATGTTTGAACTAAATAGTTATGAAAAGTGCCCATTTAAATATTAGAAGCTAATGTAGGGCCAAAGTAATTGTATAGCTTCATATTTCCTAGGGACTTCACTCTAAGCATTTAACTTGAACTCAAGTAGAAGTAAATATAACATGTGGTCACGTAATATGCAATTATATACTAACTGCATTATTGTATCTGAAGAAATACTACTTTGCCTCTCCAAGCATAGTATCGAATGCAATCAAAACATGTTTTCATCTTGTATTCTAAAAATAAAAATCTTCTTTTAACTGCAGTGTTACTTACATGAGTACCTTGAAAAGTAAAACATTAAAATATGGAAAATGTGTATGCTATTAATAAACAAAATAAATCAGGTAAATTGAAGATACGGAATTCATCTTTATAAGTCGTCAAAGATTTTTGCAAAATATGAGCAGATTTGTAATTCAGACTCACCATTCATTCAAAATGGGGACAGCAGTATTTTAGATGGCAATTTAAAAACATTGTGTCATAGCTGGATAGATAAAAATACACAAGTAGTTGCCAAAAAAACAAGTCTGTCACTGTCAAACAGTAGGTGATCCAATTCTTCATATACCAGAAAGATTTTAATTTTCCATCTCTCTCTGTGTTTTTATCTAGAGATAACATTGTACTAAGGAATAGATTTCAGTTCACAGGAGTAAACACATAAACCCACAGAAATAGCTGTTCTGCTGAACTGATGAGATTACTGAAATATCCCATGAATTTCAGCACAGAAAGACACTGGCTTCACATGCTCTCACACTTAAGCCACAACATCCTTATCTGATAAATCAAAGATGTTTTGCTATGGTTTCAAGATAGTGACTCCAGAAAATTCATCCCTGTTACAAAGAAATCAGAGGTGATGTGAACACACAAAGCATTTGCAAAGGTGGACCCACAGGTGTAGGTGATGTTTGATGAATGCCACAAAAAGGTAATAGTTGAGCTCAGACAGTTCAATTAGCCAAAAATCTGGACAGGCAACACATGTCACTGCAAGAGCTCAGGGATTTAACCATCACAATTAAGGCCTCTTTTTATTTAACGAATAGTAATTTTTTACTGAAATTAGAAAAAACATATCGTGGAGGCTAGTAGATCTTTGTACTAGTTTGCTAAATATTAATTTTAAATCACTCTTTAGATTGGCTAGACCATATTTAGGGATAATTAGATGCGTATTTCATTGACAAAAACCTGCAGTAGCATCTTAAAGTGCTCCCAAGGACTTCAGTATCTGTCAGTGGAGTATCTTATGCTGGCAAAGGAATAAATACAGTTCTGACTGGACTCTATGCATCTGTCAGTGTATTGGCATCAAATGATTTGGAAGCAAAAATCATCCATCAGAGAAGGCAAATAGAGCCCTGTGCTTCTCTTTTTGATGTCTCTGTTGACAATCCCATCATTTTGACATGATGTCACTGTCGTCCTTACATACTGGGGAAGCCTACTGGTATCTCTTGTTCTTGAGACATCTCACCCAACTGCAGCAAAAAGATGGAATATGAGCTCCTTTTAATGCCAAAAGCAGCCTGAATTAGGTGAGGATTCAATGAAGACTACCTATAGCAAAATGAATCCATGCAAAACTCTCCAGACCTCTTACCAGCATTATTTTACCTTTTTATCGCAACCTTACACCTCATAGGTATCTAGTTAATAAACACCAAAAGTAAGGAAGAAGAAAACCAGCTAATGCTGTGAAGTTTAAATGCGACAAAAGTTAAGTGAATCAAATATTTCAGATAACCATATTAAAAAATATATCTAAATAGTTGAAAGCATTTCATTTAAGTTTATGCGCTCTTTTTTTGGGCACAATTTTAAAAAAAACCAACCAACCAAAGAAACAAAAAAAACCAGAAAAACCAACAAAAAACAACAAAACCAAAACAAATTTTAAAAAAAACAAAAAACAAGAAACAAAAAAAAAACCAACCAAACAAAACAAACAAACAAAAAAACCCACTCAAATTACCTACACTTTCATGGACATACAACTCTAGGGTATTTTATATATTCAAACCTAAAGAATTGCTAAAAAGAAATATATTGAAAAATTATTATGTAGCCTCATATAAAATTAAAATGCAACTCCTGGAGAAAATTCAATTGTCATACTCCCCAATTTATAAAACTGAAAAATCTGCTTACTGCAGAAAATGAAGCAAAAGAGAATTTTAACTTTTCACAATTCATAACCAGGGAAATATTCCTGCCTGGGAAAATCAGGACTGACAATAGTAACACTTTAGCTTATTTTTTTAATGCTGAATTTTTGGTCACTTGATTCATTAACAAATCAACTTCTGTATGTAAAACTAATTTCTTTTTTTTTTTTTTATTCTGCTAGATTCAGATCCTTTGGCAGCTTAGAAGCACTTTGAACAACCACCACTAGAGAACTTGAGTTAAAAGGCCCCTACAAAACTAGCAGGATGCATCAAGCTTCTAAGCACTACCATGTTCACTCTCAGCATAAACTTTGCTACCAAGGGCTGTCCCATGAGGAGAAAGGTTGCAGCTCTTCAACACTGAGAGTACCAAGCTTAAAGTGTTATGTTTTAAATAGCATTTAAGACACAAAAGCGGATCTGAAAATCTTTCTGAGATAAGGCAACATGCTGATCTCTAAGATGCTCCAGCACTGCTGGAATAATCTAGTCTAATACATGCACATTGCTATGTTCCTTTTGGTTTTGAATTCCCTGTTCAGTGTATTTTCATTCTTCTCTAGCCAGTCCTGTGAGCAGCGCAGTAAACTCACCTACTCCAGAAAGAGAGGCAGAAACTTCAAAAAGAATACACAAAGCACTTCAGGAAACCTATGTACAAACCCACCCAACAGTCAATTCTAGTGTGGGCTTATATTCAGCTGACATTATACTCCTCTCATGCTTCCCAGGGCATCCAGAAAAAGCGCAAATAAAGTCATATTTGAATGTATGTGAGTGCTAATAAGGGACTCCAAGTCACATCAACAATAAAGATACATGAGTAATAGTCCAAGCTACAAAGCAGATACAGAATTAATTAACACGTGGAAGAACAAGTCTTGATCCCATTAAAGGGAGCTGTCTAGGTGGCTACATGGGTTATGAAACTGGCACTAATGAAGATGAGACCACAAGGAGAAAAAGATTTTTCCCTAGACCTAAACGAAGCTGTAATGCAAAATGAATTTGAGAACATTTCTCTTTCTTACTTCAAACTAACAGATAGAATAATCACATTAGGAGATTAAAGATTTATGCCTTTTCTCTGAACAGCATTTAACATGCTTTTCTACTACTATTACCTGGCTTGTTCCAGTAAGATGATGACCTGTACAATACATGCTTATAAAAGTGGAAGAGATATAACCAAATGTCCTTAATTCAAAGCAGAAAATTATTTTGGAGTACAGGAACGAATCACTGTTTCTAGATTCAGTTCTACTAATATCACTGCAGAGCTTACTAATATTAAGACAGGTATCTGGGCACGATCTCAATCACTGTTTTTTGACTGCCTATTGTAAAAAAAAAAAAAAAGATTTGAAAAATGTTGAAAAGTGTTTTCTAAACAATAACGGGAAAAGCAAACCATACAGGAAGAAAAGGTCACTTATTTCTTAGGGGAAATTACAGAGGTCAGTCTACAGCTTGTATGGGATACTGGGATGGCAAGGACTTCTTATATCTCTGGCACACAGGAAAATGAAGAGTCACTAACATATCTTTGCATGTCAAAGAAGTCTGGTTAGTCTCTTGTGCCCCCATTCCGGTAACTCACCATGGTCTCTGCAAACATACTGGGAAACTCTGAAACCTATCACTCCTGGGACGGGAGCTTTTCTCTAGAGTCACACTGTGTTGACAGAAACCACCAACTGTCATGGTAAATTAAACAGATAGGCTTGATTTCTCAATGAGAAAACAACAACCCTTAGGAAAATCAAAATTAACAGTAGAAAAAAGCTGTCCATTACTTTAAAAAAAATAAAAATTAAAGCGCCAAACATTGAACAAGATCTAGGTCCCGGTAAGGGCAGAGCAACACCTTTTAAGGGACCAATGTGCCACTATGTAAAACCTCTGAGCTGGCTCACTACTGACAGAAGTAGAACCTAATCTTCACAGATATTCCACACCTAGTGGGGTTTTGTTTTGGTTTATTTTTAATTATTATTATTACAGACTGCAGAGTGTAGTGGGGACAATATGTTTGTCCCTTGATGGGACAGATGCGATTCATGCAAACAGCTGAGGACACTCATGTGCAGCAGCAACCTGGGCTAAACAAACAGAGGGATGTGTGACTATGTAGGCATGCTTTTGTGCATGGACAAGTACGGAACAAGTTCACAGCTATACAAGAACAGAAGGTCAGAAAATTGTTTTTCCCTCCATCTCTGCAAGAAGAAGGAATCAATAAAAGAAGTCTCAAGTCAAAATTCCCAAATTTGACACCATCTTGACTTAAGAAGCAAAGGCACAGTTGCATGGGTATGAGAGATTCTTAACAATCAGTGTTTTTGGAGATTTCCAAAAATAAAGTGGTCCTTCTGAACCCTCAGAAGAATAGTTCCAGCTGGCAGATGTCCATGTACATAAAGGAATTCATCCTACTGCAGAGGGAAAGGGGTTAGCATGAGCCATCAAAGACTCCAGTGCTTTGGGGAGGAGGGATGTATGTGCTCCAATAAGCCTTTTCTTCCTCAAAGAAATACAGAAGAAGCCAAGGTTTCATTAAAACCCCAGCTGGAAATGGTAATTCAGTACCACCTGTCCCAGCCCCATGGGCACCCCCAGGCCCTTGCTGACCTGCCCAGCCTCAGCTGCTGCCCCCACAGCCTGCTCTGCACCAGGAGCCCCAGTGAAGCTCAGCCCTTTGTTCCCAGACCTGGCTAGAGCTCAAGTACTATGCCTGCCTCCACTCCTGCACTCATCTCCTCAGAACTGTGTTATCTGTACCCTTCTCCCCAGGTCTGGAGAACCTTCTCTGGAGGTCTGTCTCCACCTCATACCCTTTTGATGCAGACTGGAGCCCCTGGATAGACCCAGGCTGTGGGTGATCATTTCATCACCCAGGCTCATGGTGTGACTCTTACGGATGTCCTGTGCGGGGCTAAGAGTTGGACACCACGATCCTTGCGGGTCCTTTTCAACTCAGCAGGAATTTCCTGCATCTGGGACTGCTGATGGGTCCTACTACCAGCCCCCAGCTTTGCCCACACTGCTCAAGCCCCACGGGCTTCAAAGTTTTCTCCAGTCTCTACACAAAGAAAACAACTCAGCTCCAATGTGGTGTTGGTACTAAAACTTGGCATAGCCAGACTCCTAAGGCAAAGATGATAAAATTAACACAGTCAAATCACAGTGACTAACACATTCTGTGTCTTGTTCTTCATTCATTACATTTTTGTATTTTCAGAAACTGCTGAGCACTGCTGCCTTTCTAAAGCTAGGTTTTGTATTTCAAACCCAGAACAGTACCCAAAAAAGCCACCTACAATACACAGGTGGAGAGGCTGGAGAGGGGGAAGGGAAAGATAGGAAAACCAAAGAATCTGTATTTCAGGAGAGGAAAGCAGGCAATAGACAACACAGATTGAGACAGTAGTTAATTTAGGTGTCTTATACAGCTAACTGGTTGGTTTGAGGCTTTAAAAATGCTTTGGCCTTACCAACTCATATTTGACTTTCTTCTCCATGAAACAGATATGTTACTGTGGTTTCCAGGAGTTTTTTATATTGTCTTATGGTAGAAAATACGTATTCTATTGACCTGAGAACAGCAATAACGACAAATTATTGTTTGCAAATTATCAGTTTCTAAAGGAAAGGGTTTCTGAGGGTAACTTCTTATGAGATGTTAACAGTCTGCAGTTTGATCAATTTGGGAAATAATTGGTTTTTCAAAACCTAGTATAAAAATACATCTGTTCAAAAGATATTAAAAAAAAATTTCAAATGGTTGCTACCCTCATCAGCCATGAGGGTAGCAACCAAGGATACATAATGCCATGGGTACAGTACCCTTGTATTAATGTCTATAATTACACTTGTAATAATGTGATATTAGAAATAACAGTATTTCTAATTTTCTTATCTTAAAATTCATTACTACACATCAAAAGACATGAACAAGACCAGAGCTCAATTAGCTTACAACCCTGACAACATTTACAACTAGAAAGATAATGTAACATTAGATTGTGATATTAATGGAAAAGGAAAATTTGTACCATCTGAAAGTCAGACACAGTCAAATGTAAAAGAATAGTTTTAATCATGAAAAGGATTTTGATGAGCACAAACAAGATGTTGACAGGAAAGACAATAACGGAAAGAATTTCAAACACTTGAAGTAACTGCACCAGAAGAGCTTATATTCAGACTTCAAAAGCAATCCACGCACAAAAATGCAGTTTAAAACGGTATTGTAATTCAGCAATATGACAAAATGTCACCCATATCTTTACCAGAAGTCAGAGGAAGAAAAAGCAACCACACTAAGCCTTGAACTGGTATTCTGACATAAACAGCACAATAGGATTCCCAGCAATTATGAAGGTCATATTACTAAAAGACAACAAAGTAAGAAAGAAGATAGTATCAAAACTCTTCTATGAAACGTTTGTGAACATGCTAATCTAAACTCAGAACTAATTGGGCTGAGATACACCACATTTTCTTCATTTTAGGCAGTCAGTTTACATGTACCTGGGATGCCCAGAGCAAGGCAGTTTCAATTTTATCACCAGAGAAATTAGTACTTAAGTTGGGGAAGATGGGAAAATCACAAGAGGACTTGTGTAGGAATTTTGTTGTTGGCTTTTTTCTTGGTTTTTTATTTTTAGTTAACTGACATAATGGAAGGATACCAACTGGTGTTGATAAAAGGAAAGCATCAACAGAAGGAAGATTAAAATAGAAGTCCACAAAGTAGGAGTACAGAACAGAAAAAATGCTTGTAGCCTTATGGGAAAATGGGCGTCCAGAGTTGATTGATAGGAGAGAGTAGTTTGTTCAAATGAAGAAAATAATGAAACAGATACATGATGATTCTTTACAAACAGGTTAGAGGGCCAAGAGAGAAGTAACTATATCTAATTTAGCCATGAATACATCTGAGCTGACAATCACATCAGACAGATCTTAACAACGTTTACAGATCATAATGGGTAACCAACAGTATTGTGGAACTACCATCTTAGAAATGAAAAGAACATGGGGGGAAAAACTGTAAATGCTCTTTTCTTCCCGTAACCAAATAAGCAAGGATTTATTTTCATAAATTAATGTAATTCAACATGTTAAATGACTTAAAAGTGGACATCATGCCTTCTTCTGTGTAGCTTAGGAGTTGTACACGAGACCTGCAGAAAGAGATAAATGGAATTTCTCTGCAGTACTCAATGTTTTGTAAGTTTGGAAGATTCTTACCCTGTATTGATGGAAATAATTTCTATCAGTGGATTCTTCCTAATCTTTGGCAAATCCAGTCGTGCTCCCCCCAAACGTTTTCCATTATCCTTTTTCTGACCCAGCAATCTCACTGAATGACCTTCAAATTAAGCAAAAAAATGCAGTCAATACAAAGAACAAGTCTCATCATAGTTGTTTTGATTTGCTCTTCTTTAGAAGTAGTGTTTATATTTCAAAGACTGAAAATGAGAATGAAATGTAATAATATATTTCCACCAGCTGGAGCATTTAAAAAGAGACACTGACAGGTAAAAGAAATCATCTTAAAATGAGCAAATTATTTCATCCAATTATCTTTTCACACTTGCATTTTCTGTTTATATGATTAAAATTATCTAAGCAGTCTCATTTTCAGATTCTCTAGCAAATAACAACATAGCAATAATATTTAAATGAGTTGTATGGCAGGATTAAAAGATTCTTCTCAAAAAATTTCATTCAAACCTAAATTAATAGGTAATAAACAACTAAATACTTTTTTAGCTTATTACATGGAGAACCAACACATTTCAAGGTTACCTGACTGTGTAAGTCTGAGAGAAAGCACTGCATATCCTCCTCATATGTCTCATGGCTAAGCTGACTACCAAGATTTGCACATATTCCTCCCACAACAAGACAACTGCAGGTCAGAAAACTGCCTCACAACTACTTTCCTGAAGCCATTAATATTCAGAGAATAAAATACAAATAATTTCACCAACTGCCTACAAGAGTACATCAGCCATACCATGACAAGTCCTGTATTTAAAGAGCACAAAAGACAGGGTTCGCTCATATTCAGAAGCAAGAACTAACAACAAAGAATCAAAACAATTGTGTGTATTATTGTGTAAGGTAATCTAAAGTGTGCCCAAGTGTAAGACTTGTGTCACTTACTCCACAAAGCCTAGAACAGGCAGATGAGAGACAGCAAGTGAAAGTTAATGGTAGATAACTTAACAGAATTGAAAAGTAACAACTCAAACTGGCAGGAAGAGAAAGCACATCTCTGTTGAAGTTAGAACACTCCTTGATAGTAAACACTACAGCGTCAATCCGCCAAATATTTCAGAAAAGAAGAAACTAACCTTAAAATAGCCTATAACAAAATCAATTAAAACCTGTGTTACACCAAAGCACCTAACTTATGTTACCATCAGCTACTTACAAAATTAATTCCTTCATCAGTCAAAGCCTTTCTTCACTGCCTCTTTTGAGGAGTCATAAATTAATTTTTGAATAATGTGGCATTCATGCTCTCAATTTATTTCTGTCATGTGGCAACAACAGCATCGAGAAAAATCCAACTACTTCTAGAATAACATCTTCCTCAAGTTGTTGTAAGATACATAAAAATTCTCAATCAAAAATGTGATCTAAGAACAAGTGAGCAGGACTGACCTGATAGCCTAAAGGTTAACACCAATAAGAGATATACTGGTTAATACTGATAGAAGACATCATAATGTTGACAGGAAACAAAAGGCATTACTTCTGCAGTTGCATCTGACAAAAATTTCATTATATCCTGTGGTGAATTTAGTAATATGGTGTTTGTGCTACTAGCATTTGCTAAATTATTCACTTCTACCTTTTCCTGAGAATAACAGCAATATCCTTGTCTCACAATACCATCAGTTATTTTCCAATCTAATGCTTTCATTGAGGAGCTGCAAGCATGGCACCATTTTATTTACTCGTATAACAAAAGTGATTGCCTTATATAAAGCAAAAAATTAAACTAGAAGCAGAGAACATTCTTTTTTGTATTTCTTAATACTGTAGTTTATTTGGAATAAACCAGTTTATCCACTTTTTAAATATTCAGCCGCATTACCATATTAAAGGTGTATTTGGATTTATGGCTGAAAATACTGTGGAACGATTCTCAGTAGTCTTAAAACAATCAGGCTTAACAAGTTACCCAAAACTTAAAATTCACACACTTAGATTTGGGGACAAACCACCATTCTTAAGTTTAAAAAACAAAATGAAAACAACAAACCACAAAACCAACCTGCCTCCCTTCCTAAGTAACATCTCAGAGCGCAGGATCAGGGAGGCCTCATGTCCTCAGAAGACAGAGCCTCATAAAGAACAGCCACATGAGTTACTGCTCTCTAACAGGAATTTAGCTCACACTCTCCCTTTCTTATACTGAGAGCATTAATCAAACAGGCAACCCCCCCAAAAACACCCCCACAACATTAGGATATTCTACACATAGAATATAACTTATAGGGAGAATAAGACTGAGCTTCTTCTGTCTTCAGAGACTCCCTTTAATCAGGAAAGGAACCCCAGCTCTGTGACCATCTCCCACGTGATCCACTGAATGCCAACATCCACCCCAACCCTGTGCCTGAGCTCAGGAAATCTTTGGCCTGACAATCAAGTACGGCAGCTTATTCTCACAAAAAATAAATTTCCAATATTCCTCCTGTATGACACTGAAGTTCCAATTAATATGAGGCTTGTAAGACCTGTGGGGCACTCAAGAATAACAACATCCCTGTACTTTTCAGTCCAGACACCAGAGGCTAAAAAAATGCCGTATTGAGAGATGACTCTTAGCAGAGAGCTTAATGCTTCCAGAAGGTAAGCAGCACACGCACATTCAACTACTGTGATTTGTGTTGCAGGCACACTTTATTATTATTCTTAAGAAAAAAAAACCTCGTTTACAGTATTCGTGACCTTGAATCCTTTTTCCCCTACTCCATACAAGGACTATTTTGTTTCATTTTAAGTAATCACTAAAGCATCTGTTTACAGAATTGTTACTATTAATAAAACATAACTTGATAAACACTGAATCATACTTTTTCACATGCTGTAAATCTTTTTTTCCTCATACTTATTTTTAAAAAAACTTAAAAATAAATATTGTGCCATCTTCAACTAGGAAAAGGCTAAGTAACTTTTTTTTAGATTGTCTAACCAGCACTATTAAGCCCAGACCAACATCAAGTTTAACAGAAAAAGCAGTAATTTTAAATCTCATTCATGACCTCCTTTCAAAGCTTAGAATGGGACAAAACACTGCAATTAAGCTTTACTTCTAAAGCATTTTATCTGATTAAGTTACCTTCTCTCTGACTTTACAGGTTGCATAACTTACCTAAGCAAAGCAGGTGTCCCAAACTTAAAAGGAATCTTTCTTTTCATGTTTGTTTTCTTTCTTTTTTTTTTTTAAGTTTTGTACAATATTTTTGAAAACTGAGTTAATCACAAGTCTATTACCATAATGTTGAGTGCTCCATCTCAGATATCAAACGAACACCACTCCTTTTTTGATGGTTTACTCTATGAAGCAAGCTTTGAAACACAGCTTAATGACAAACAGATCCAGTCAGGTTAGACAGGAGAGCCTAAACAACCTCAGCCTTTTAACCTATTCTGCCATAAAAATAACTTTTCTGCTTCCACATAGTCTACCAGCAGATAAAATTCTATTAAGAAAAAAAACAAAACAAAACCTGAAAAGGTTAATTAGTGGTTTAGGTCATGCTTCAAAGCAGTTTTTCACTAATTAGTAGATAATTAATACAGATTACAACACAACAGAAGTACTAACCAAGTCCAGCAAAGGACACTTGCAGAGCAGAATCACTCACAGCAAGTGTAAATGAAATCAAGCAAGGAACAATTTAAAATTAATCAGAGCTCTCTAGTTTTCAGAACTGTTAGAATTAAACTCATCTTTACATAGAACTCAGTAGATGCAATTCACATTACTTGGCACTGTCTGCAAGAAGGATGAGACTAGAATGAATTAATCAGGATTTTAAATCCTATTGTTAATCTAAAAGAGGGGATTTAAATGTGTCTAGTTTGACAATTCAGTATGCAAAATGAAAATGTTTTCAAGATATTTATTTTCACTTGTTAAAAAGGACATCAAAAAGTAGCACAGTTTTAATGGCATGTAACATATGCCTTTAATCATAAATGTATGTGCTTCAGGACTGATGGAGAGTGCCCAGTTTTGAAATACAAATATATATAGGGAACAGGTAATGGAATTGCTTTGCCATAAGATTATTAAATTAAATGTCCTGTGAACCTCAGGCTACCATCAGATCCCTGTGACCCAGAACCACAGAAGCACATTAATGATATCAGAGCAAACAGATTCAAATGGAACTAGTACTTTCCTAGTTTATTACAAGAATAAGGGAGGGGGAAGTGGCCTGGCTCAGTCAATTTTAGTCAACTTCACCTGACTATCAGCATCATATCAGATATTAGTAGAGCTATATTATGTTTGAAAATATAGCTAGCTTCATTCTGTCCATAGGCTGGCACCCCTCAAGAACTGCTGGGAAATTATATCTCCTTGAAAGATGGAAGAGGGCACCCCCTGAGAGTCCCTCTCCATCCCTGCACACCCCACTGGAGCCACACAGTGTGACTCTGAAACACAACTCCCAGCCAGACACAGAGATTTCTTAGCTGTTAGCTTCCAAGTTCAGTGCAGATACCTCAAGCAGCTCAAAACCATGATTTTACAGAAAATCCTCAAAGATGCAGGAAACCCCAGCCTTGGCAGCAACAATTTGTATTGTTTTCTGCTTGTTCTGTTACCCATTCTTTCCCTTTCCCAGTTACATCACTATGCTTAGAGGTTATTCACCATTTCCTGAAAGACACTTTTTTCCTCACAGCACAGCTGCCAATGCACTGTTCTGCACCTCTCTGATGTCTCTCACCAACCTGTCTGATCTTCTCCAGCATCTTTAGGGAACAGGATTAAGCACTATTTCATGTACTCTTGCACACATTTCCTTCCACCACTGTTTGGTTCTTTAATGAATAGAGAGTTTCCTTTCCTCAAGGTTAGTACTGGAAAAAATAGCACATAGGAGCAGTGTAGCTAAGGAAAGGAAGGTAAAAGCATATGAAGGGAAAACAAAGTAATAAATTTCTTCAAAGAAAAATGAAAGGAAGAAGTGTAAAGAAGAACCAAAAGCAGTAATAAAGACTGAAAGATGCATCAAGGAAGGGCAGACCGTAAGCTCCTCTCCCATCTTTTCTCCCTGCCCTGCAGCACAAACATGCTGTCCCACAGCAGACATGACTGATTTCAAAGGAATTCCCAAGCTCCCCAGAGCAAACACATGCTGTCAGACACACACAAGTGCAAAAACAAGGACGCTAATTGGTTTAGGACTTTGCTGTGTGGATGCTCCCACCCAAACCAACCCCAGCTGGCCAGCAGCACATTGGGAACCCTGAATGTCATCAGTGGGATTTCCTGTCTCAAGTAAATACAGGGAGCAAAGAAAAGCCGAACCTAACTAAAAGGTATATGCTCTGACCCTGGCCAAGAAAGTAATATAAATTATTCCTCTTCTAAATCAGCAAAATTGGGAATGTTCTGTAACAGTCAAACTCCTTCAAATGGTGTAGGCAGGAACTGGGCCCATTACAAGAGACAGGGAGAAATTCAGACTAATGCTGTCAGAGTTACTGATCTTTCCTCGTGTGTCACTGCACCATGCCTTGGACCAGGCATCCAGTCCCATTAGGATGCTGACAGCAGGTGACATGTTGGATCCAGTCTCTGCATTCAAAACTCTTGCATAAAAGATTGCCTTCCACGCTATATCAACTCAAAAAGCTTCATGGAAATGTGAAGGTATTCCTAAGCATACAGCACATGTAACTAGCCTGAAATACAGAGAACTACTAAGTGTTGCACTTGCAATTAGCATCCAACAATATTACTGCTTTGGAAGATTCTGGAATTTGAGTGCCGCACTGGTGAAGAGAGGAGCTTTTTAAAATTCATTTTATGTAATTTCAAAAATAAAATATTCAGTAGAAAAGGTCAGCAGGTGTCCCAGATTGCTAAAATTCATACACCACTTTCTCTCCATTAAACATGCAACACTTCTTTATTCTTGGTATGTCTCTAGTGTACGATTTAATCATAACAATGTCTGTAAGCACTAAAACTGCACTGTACAAGTCATACAGAAAAAGAGATAACTATTAAAAAGGAATGACAGTCCATGTAAAAATTCCACAAAGTTAAATTAAGAGTATAAGTATTCAAGAACATTTTTGACATATCCATAGTACTTTCTCACAGCAAAAGCACTTGAAATGCCCTATTAAGGCACTATTTCTTTTTTCAGGATTCAATAGCTTCACCCTACTTATTCTGAGATCATGCAATGTTATTGTCTTTCTGAAAAAGTGCCTGAACATTAAATCTCCTGTGAGCTCAAAATGCCAGCTACAATTCCACAGCTCAGAAGGACAATACTAAGAATTGACTACAGGAAGAGTTCCCCTGACCCTCTGTCCTCACCTCGCTGTGAAGAAATGAATTTGATTAGGATCAAAGATTCTGGTCAAAACTGCAGGAGATCCTGGAGAGAAACTTCCAAGGGAAAAGACATTTTGAATCAGATAAAATAGGCCTCGTTCTGAGGAAGGGAAGTGCTGAAAGGAGGATTCGTCAGAGCCAGCTGCAGCAGCACAAGTAATTTGCCTAATGTTTTGGGGTGTGCAGGCTGAAGAGAACAAATTTAGCCCTGTGAAACGCTGAGCTGAACTTCTCACTGTATGCAAAAGCAAGCTTTTACTAAATTTCCCTCGTTTGAACAAGGTATGCTTTACATTTACCAGCCAGGAGGATCCTCTAACAGAGCTAAATCCAGCTGAGTCTAACCAATGTGAATAGAACAGAAAAATAGGGATGCTATAAGATGGTCATTCATTCAAAGTCTGGAAAAGAGCACATACAGGTGTGGAAGAAAAGGCACCTTTTCCATGCACATCACAGGCTCACTTAATAATGAGCAAACACAATTTTGCTACTGAGATTTTCAATCTGTTTCCCCCCGCAATTGCTTGTTTTCTTCTTCTGTGGCACTATTTATCTCTCATTCAGTTTCTGTGAGCTACTTACAAAATAAAGTCATAACAATGACAGTCATATATAATGATAGTCAGTTCTATCAGTTTTATAAATGAAATCAATGAAATAACTACACTGAAAAAAATAATTACAAAACCTACCTAAAGTCCTGGATCATCTCAGACACCTAATAGTCACTGCATGCCCAAAAGCATTTGAACAGGCACAGCACAAACAGCTATAAACTTCCTTGTAAGAACAGAAACCAATTCATGGTAACAGAAATCTCTTGCCCCAGCAGGGAAGATTTTAATGTTGAGCCACATCATTATTGATGTTTTACAAAAGCAATAAAAATCTGTCTTTGCAGAAACAGTTTCTCCACAATTACTGTATATTCCTCACCACGCTCTACATTTTTATTTAAATTACGGTCTACAAAGCTGAACTCTCCAAACTGATACTGGCACAGATCACGGTATTACTATTTTGAACTCATCAGTACCCTTCAGTACATCAGACTTTTAGTAACCAGTTAGAAAGGAGCAATCAAAATGCAACCTGATGCTCTCATTGAAGTATCTGGCTGCATAAGAAAACCTTCATTTAACAGCCATACAGCGGGACACCTTCCAGCCAGGTCCTTTATAAGCCAATGCTTGTTGTCAAAGTAGCTCTTAAGTAACAGGAGAAAAAGAAAAGAGCTGCTGGTTTGAGTAAGGACACTTTTTCTAGCCATAACACCATTTTTATAGATGACAATGAATAATTTATAATTTTGTTTAAACAGGACTAACTCCAAAATTTCCAATTTGGGGGACACAAAACAGGGGCAGGGGGTGGCACGTACCATATTATGCCATTAACCTCAGTGATAAATACATACAAATGGGTGATGGATGAATATCTTAATCACAGTCATGTCCCCAAGCTACTGACTCACTGTAGCTCTGTATATTGCCCACGGAAAACATGATTTCAACCCTGCCCAACTCTCTTCAGTACGCCAAACACAGCCCCTGGCACAAGTTCATAGAATATTAAGGGGCTGGAAAGGATCTTTAAGATCATCTACTCCCAATCCCTGTGCCATGGGCAGGTACATCTCCCACTAGACCAGGCTACGCAAGGCCTTATCCAACCTGCCTTGAACACAGTTCTTCCAGTTAGTACCTTTGCTTTTCCACCACCTCAGTTCAAAAGGCAATTCTACCTCCCAGTACTAGCGCTGGGGATGCGCTACTGCTCCCGGGGTGTGCGGAGGGGCTGCAGGAGGCTCTACGAGGAGAGGCCAGGGCTGCCCAGTGCCAGACACAGCAGGCTCCATCCAGCTGGCTCCAAGAGCCCTGCCACAGGGCACAGCGCAGCTCCACAGCTCTCAGAGATGTAAGAAAAGGAAAGGCAGGAAAAAAGCGTGAGGGAAAGCCCTGTGAGCACCAAGGTGAGAAGAGGAGGAGGAGAAAGAGAGGAAGGAGGAGGCGCCGCAGGCACCCATCGGATTCCCCTGCAGGCGAGGCAGCTCACGGCCCTGCAGCCTGCGGGAGAGCCCGGGAGCAGCAGGGCTCCAGCAGCACCTGCGGGGCAGCCACACGGGAGCAGCCCGGCCATGAAGGACTGCACCCCGTGCAGAGCACCCACGCGGGAGCAGCTCTTGGATGGCCACAGCCCGCGGGAATGAATGCCGGAGGCTGGAGCGGGAGAACAGCGCGGGGAAGCAGAGGCAGCAGAGGCGCTGCACTGGGGTGAGCGCGGCCGCCACTCCCTGCGCGCTGCACCGCTCGGGGGGAGGAGATGGACGAGTCGGGAATGAGAGAATGAAGCTGAGCCTGGGAAGAAGAGGGGTGGGGGAAGGTAGCTATAGTTTCTCACCACTCTACTCTATTTTTAATTGGCAATAAATTAAATTAATTTCCCCCCACATCGAGTCTGTTTTCCCCATGATGGTAACTGGTAAGTGATCTTCCTGTCCTTATCATAACCCAAGAGTTATTCCATCTTATTTTCTCCGCTGCCCTCGTGAGGAGTAGGAGCAAGAGAGCAGCTGGATGGGGGTCTGGCAGCCAGACAAGGTCAACACACCACACAGTGAAATAAATAAAACAACCCACCCAAATCTGCCCCCCTCCTCCACCCTTTTCTATGTCCTTTCAAAGGAGATAGAAACAGAAACAGGGACTGGATGAGGCCACTAGCCTCCCTCTGACCCTCTTGAAGCTGCACTTTGGCACAAACAGTCAGTTTCTTGACTTGGAGCCAAATGATACTTTTCCTCAAATAGGAACTCCTGACTCCTCCAGTTTTTATTCTTCATTTGGCCTGTCATCAGCTTCTTAAGTCAATGCTACTCTTCCCACAAGCACAGAAACTGAAAAGAGACTATTTTATCTACTGTTATCAGCAGATTGTAATGAAATCAAGAAGCACATACAAATACTATTTAACATTCTGGCATTCATGTATATACATATAAATACGCACATTCACTCTCAGGTGGAAAATCCAGTATAAATGCTACACTTTAGTCTATATATAATATAGGTACCATTTATTACATTTTCATACAGGCAGACACTGCAACAATCATCAATCCATAACTGCTGACCACATGAGGACAATTAAACAGTTTAGCAAATACTGGTTAATGTTTAAACTGGGAATGGATGGGCAGCTTCACCAGATGGGTCAACGTGACTGAAACCAAGAAAGGTTATGTTAAGTATAAAAGGCTCAACCCTGAAGTAATTTCCTTCGGTTGTTTTTTATAATCAGGTCTAATGACCCATTGTAAAGCTATGTTTTGTGAAAGCATTAGACAGACACAATATGGACTAAACTCAATTCAACCCATGTCCCTCATCTCCCTAAGGCCTAAGCTAAAAGCAGACTGTGCACAAGTACTCCGGTCCCACGCCTCCCACCCCCACAAACCCTTAATAACTTGGGATTTGAGAGCATGTCTAGAAAGGAAGAGGGAAAGACCTAAATCTCTGAAGACCTAAATTCAAAGCAGAGGAATTTCTGCATTGAGCAGTAAGCATTTCTCCTTTAAAACAGGGAACAAATCATTCTCTTGCCTACTATAAACTGTTTATAACCAAGTTTGTATGCACACATATAGGTTTGTTTTAAAGATAGATTATAGAGTGGTTCATAAAAAGCTGACTTGAGCAGTCACTATAAGAGATTCTGCAGTTCCCACCAAAGACAAAACTTCACCTTATTGGAGCATACTACAGAAACTGATCATCCCAAGTAACTTTTTTATTCTATACAGGAATTTTATTAAGTGATGGAACATATATCAATTATAGCCCTGTTTTCACCTAGCTCACAGACACCACAGCTCCTTAGCAATACTTTCCTAGCAAACTATGTCATCATAACACATTACTGGAAAACTAAGCACATGGGTGGGAATGGGTGCCCTAATGTTGTAAAAATTGCTGTAACCCAGACTCAAAATTTGGGTAACGTGCAGATGAAGCAAGGTTTACTAAACTGTTAAATCAGAACCTTGCATGACAAAACCATTCTGTTTATCAAGAAGACTGAGACACACTGGCTACACAATTGTGGCTGTCACTCTGAGAAACTCAATTCTGAGACTGTGAATGAATTATTTTGTCTAGTTCCTCACAGACAGTAGAGAGGTTTCAGATTATAAATTACCATATCATATGAAAAGTACACAAAGATGCCTCTAGTTAAAATATATCTTGGGACACAGTATAAATATTAATTAGACATGACCTGCATACAAATACTGCACTGCTATTGAAGATCACTTCTAGAAATGACAATTTACCTACTAATTTACCTGATAATTAGGAAATTGCAAAGATTGAATTCAACACTTGTGATAAAAGTTAGCACAGCATAAAAATGAGAAATCACTAAGCCTCTTAAAAGCCTCTCTCTCTCTTCTGGCTGTTAGTGCAACAAGAAACATATACATTGTTCTTTTCCATTTTCTGATGAAGAAGGATAAAAAGATAAAGTCACATAAAAAGTGTATATCAGAATTATCTCGATGGAGAGTTGGGAACTAACAATTACACACTGTCTTCACAGAGATGTGGTAAAGACCATCACAAGGGTGTACTTCCTGAAAGCATCATCTCTTCACCCAGCAGAATGGCATTGTTCTGAAAAGGTTTTCCTGACAATGCCCTTCAGATTGAGAAATAAAGCTAGAAGAAACCCTTTCATATTTCATACAAAGAGTTCTAAATAATTCCAAGAAATCAATTTTCTTTGGGAGTACGGCAAGCTTTCAACCAAATCCAACAGGAGAGGCATTTTCACGAAAAACTAAAAAGATTACTATTGGGGGGAAAAAAGAGATAAGGAAAAAATTGTTTCTACAAACTTTTCCTTTTTGTAAACTGTGTACTACAAAATTCAAACATTTAAGAAAAAGCTAATGTACCACTTGAGAAATGGGAAGCCGGGGAAGGCTACACTTCTAGACTTAAAACTGGCAACAGGGTAACCACCTTGGAATTTGGACAGAAAATCCAGACAACTCAGTTAAGCTGACCAATGTACAGAGCTGTCCTACAGAGTGTGGACACTATGAAGTTCCACTTATTCAGTCAAACATTTTTTAAACATTCAATATATAATATTTTTTAAGCTTTCAATATATACATAACCACACTACATGCGTATACCACCCATGCAACCTTTAGCTTTTCTTCTAAGAAAAGGTGAAAAAAATTGTGTAGTTCAACTATGACAGATACCCAACTTAAAAGTCACTGGTGTAAGCTGGCTCTGAACTCAGAATTTGTATTTAATCCCTTGTCCCACATCACCTCCATCTCCTGAAAGCATCAGCAGCTTCACAAGCTGTTACTTATGATGTAGACTCATGAAAGCAAAGGGGTACATTTCATTTGATTTTACACTAATTTAATCTTCTACCATGTATCTATTTTATATAATAAAATATTCTTAATCAACAGTCCTGTTATCTACAGTATTTTACTTCACTTGGATAATGAAAGTTCATAGTTAGAATCTTCATTAAACACAGTGAAAAAGAGATTCACATTCTTCTCCGTTAGTAGATGATTCCCAAATACATAAATTAATGCAGCTTCTTTAAATAAATTTAAATAAATCTACTTTTAAGGTTGGTTTTTATAAAAGTAAGCAATTACCATATGCTATGATCTCTACCAACTTGTTGATTCTCTTTCCAATTGTAATTTTATTGTCACAGATGAGTTACAATTAGAAATTACCGCTGGAGACCATTTTGTCCAACCCTCTCATCACTTAAGGAGAGGCACTGAGCACCACTTCCCCAGGACCATGTCCACAGTATTTGAATACATCCAGGGATGGAGTCTCTACCACCTCAATCAGTAACCTGAGCCAGTGCTTGGTCATCCTCACAGGCAAAATACATTTCCTGGTGTTCAGAGGGAGCCTCCTGTGCTTTTTCGTGCTCATTTCCTCTGATCCTGTCTATGGGCAGTGCTGAAAAGAGTCTGTCTTACTTCTCTTTGCACCCTCTCTTCAGGTATTTATATACATTGATGTGATCACCCTCCCTGAGCCTTCTCAGGCTCTCCTGTGAGGAGAAGTGCTCCTGTCTCAGTCTTTTGAGCATCTCTGTTGGGCTCTCTCCACTATGTCAGTGTCTCTCTCAACCCCGGGAGCTGGTTTTTGTTCCTTTTTTTTCCAATAAAACTTCAGAAATCCTGTGTTCCATTACCTTTTGGGAAATCCCTGATGGAACCGGCATTATGTATGGAATTCAGCAGCCCACTTTCTCCTTCTAATTCAAATCACTTCTAGTAAGCTAGAAAGGAACAAAAATCTTTCCAAAAATTCAAGCTTTTTAAAGTCTAAATGTTCATTAATATGCCCATGAACATTATTTTTCAGAATTATATCAATGTTTAAAATGCAATCTAAAAATCCATTCAATAAAAAATCATTATTTTAACAGCTGCTACTAGATTATTTGTACTCCTTTTAGTCCTATAACATTGTCACCATAACCTAAGTAATTATGTTATCAAAAAAGCAGTAATATCTGGAGTCAGTATAAATATTACAAAGCCCATTTTTGTAAAGGGTGGACATACTGACCCAGGTTATCATCTTACTCCCTTAAGAACAAATAAAATTCAGGAAAAAGCAGATAGGGATCTGAAATACTATGCTCTTGTAAAAATCATGAAGCATCCTCATTTCTAACATATTGTCATGAACACCATGATGTTTCTGGGAAAACAGTTTGGCTTCTTAAATAACAAGTATATGCTGAATGTATTTCTTCTTTGTTTGTATGGTAAAGTAGGTTGCACCCCCAAAAAACAGATGCCGTAAGTTAAGGACAAACTGGGGAAAGTTTTGGTTGGGAGAACATGAAAGTACAGGTTTCACTTCTGAAAGCATTCAAAGCAACATGAAACCTTAAGGCCTTCAAATCACAAGTTCTAGAAGCCTTACACCACACTACACAATGTTTGGATAGAAGCTCTTCTTCCTTCTAAAATTTTGCACTGCTTTAAATCTTCATGTTGTAGTTAACAAAAAAAAACATACTCCAGCATTAAAGAAACAGACAATGTCTTGTGGACTAGACACTTGTTTATCTTGAAAGTACAGCAAATTAAACAAAACCTTATCATTTAAAGCTTCATGGAACAGTAATTTTTATGGCCTGATAAGTAATGGAGACAAACTTAGGTAACCCAGAAAGACCCAGACAAATATATTTATTTAATAGCAAATGTTTACTGGTCAGGCTACAGAAACAATACTGTTTTTTTCCCTCCTTCACTGCAAAGTATTAAGAGTACACACACATGAACAAAGCCAGAGAGAACAAGGAACACAGTTACAAAAGAACATTAAACCAGAAGATAATTTATCTGTCCTGCTGAGAAGTGCTCAGGGAAGTAAGCCAAAACATCGGACAAGAAGAAAATACCAGAGAACTAAACAAAAGAAAGTAGAAATATAACACTCAATTAAGATAGTGCAGGAGCTTTATACAATACTCTACACTAACCTACAGTGATGAAATGATTTCTTGAAGTCTCTGCTTGATCATTTACCTATGAAATCAACAGCCCACAGAGCTCCTGACAGAACACATCTCTGAAATGATCACTTACACAAAGCATACATGACAAAGTACAGCACTGCCCAAACATTCAGCTAGAGCAAAAAGCAAGTGTTAGGCTGAGAAAGAGCACACCAGCAGTACTTCTGCTAATGCTTACATGTTTCAGACTAGCTGCAATTAGTTCAAGTGTGATGCTTACCTTTAATAGTTTCCTCCACAACTTCTACTACACGATCTATCTGCTGAACCTAAAAAAAGTAAGAAGGTAAATACCTAAGTAGTCAACAAGTGGACATAATTTTATATTATCTAGTCTTTCAAGAATGTCTTCTTATGGATTAAGGGGGAGTAAAAAATTTTGGGCTGTGTTTTTAGCCGGGTTTTTTCTTTCCTTGCATCTTGATCAATCTGCCAGAAGTAACTTAAAAATTCACCACCCAATTTAAACCAAATTTTGACCTCAAAAATTGCAAGTTCCTGTAAGTTTGGAAAAAAAATCACCAAACAGCTAGAAAAGAGTTCAGGCTCTAAGTGCTGTTCATGGTCTGTGACAGGCAATGGTCACCCAGGCACTCAGCACCTGGGTGGCTCAAACAGCCCCTAAGCACGCCCTCATCCCAGTCTCCACAGCAAAATAGTAGATGGTGGAGAACACAACAAAAAGCTGAGCATGTTTTCAGGGCAGACTATAGGGTAGACAATTAAGGAGGTACTGCAGGAGAAAGACACTGGAACATAGGAAGAAATTAAAAATACTGTTGTGAAGTTTCAGGGAACAAGACATCTCCAGAACTTAATGCAGGCTGTGTTAGGAAACTGAAAGAAAAGACCTCATGCTTTTCACAAGACAGAATAATATTTAATGACCATTACATAGCATCTGCAATGAAGACAACAGATTTATGGTTTAGTGTTACACTTGCCAATTCACAAATAATGAGATAAATAGTTCAATTATTTCTTATTAGATACATTAGTCTTTATTTAAAGTCAATGGCCAACACACTGCAGAGATTTTGGCATATAAAGTAGAAGGAACCAACATTAACACTGAGAAATTAAACACTCAGGAATTCTTGAAGGTGAGATTCTTCCCAGAGCTTTCATCCAAACCCCCTATTCTGTGTATTGTCTACTACAGATATTTACATACAATGCAGGAGAGCCAACTTGTCACATTTAAATTATTTTGTAGTTTTTCCACAATATTCCTTTTTAAACACTGCTTCTCTAAACTGAATGTTATATGAACTAGAATTAGTATGATTTTTGCAGTCTTGTCCTTGGAGTTTCTTTTCTAGTTCATTTCCAAAACAAGCAGAAAAGCACAAGTTGCAGAAGCTTCAAGTGAAGAACCTGATCTGCAACAAGGAGCCTGGAACTTGGATCCCTTGTATCAAAGCCATTAAGTCTCTGCACCCTAAACCACTAAGTTTGTTATTTTCTGCAAATACAAGACTGCACAATCTTGTCTACTTCACATTCATTTTTCCAAACTAATAGAAGTTAAAAGAACCTCACCTGTAGCTGGAGTTTGATCTTAAATTCCCAACTGAAATCAGTGGGAGTAAGTTCCTTTCCCTGTCTATGTGTTGGATCAAGTCCATGTAAAAGTTTTGTTCTTCTTTTCTTTTTTAAATCTTTTGAAATACAGGCTTTTTAAAGTAGAAATGTCCACCACTTCAGATTTTTGAATACCGTATATTAGTTATGAATTCTAGAAATTAAGTTATAGTATTGCTAATATCTTCATTTTAATAATTTATTGAAAAATAAATATATTTAAATAATTTTCTGAATCACAAGCATTCACATTACAGACATATTGACATAGCTAACAATCAACTTGTAAAGAAAGCACACATAAGCAGTTGTATGGAACACATGCATATTTACATACTTGTGTACATATCCACTATATCCATTTCGGATTCAGTTTTTTAAATTATGACCCAAGATATTTAATGGACACATTTCTTACTAAATGTTTAAAAAATAAATAGAAAAATTCTCTTAGAAAACAGAAGTGCACACCTTTACAACTACAATACAGACAAGGAACAAAGTCTGTGTTATATTACCTAAAATATTACTGCTATATGTCCCAATACTAGACTGTTTAACTTCAGAACCATTTTAATCATTTAAAATATGAGAAATCTGGATGGTTCATAACCTGAGCTACCTATTACTTTCTGCATTGTGCATCTGGGAGGAATTTTAGCATTGCTCCAAATCCCCTGTTGAATAAAGACAGAAAAAACACACCAACCATTATATTGCATCTTCATTTTATCGGATAAATTAAATTATTCTCAATATGTCTGTCAAGAAGATGGCTCATGTAAGTAATTAAAATTATAGGTCTGAGAGATAATGAGATCTGCACCTAGAAATGGATGTTTGTTCTGCCTTATATGTTATTTCCCACATTAAATATTTTTCATTTGAAATTATTGGAAATTATTTGGCTAAAACCCCAAGTGCTCAAGAAGAAAATGTGGAATGCTTCCAGTCTGCATTTATGAAGATAAAAGTATCTTAGAAAATCTGAGGTGAATCTGAAGTGAGAAGAGGGAAATGTTTAGAAGATTCTTAATTGGAAAAAATGG
>VZRL01002765.1:0-50886 GCA_013397895.1 Origma solitaria | reverse complement strand
GAAAAAAAAATTACAGAGTCATAGTAATGAAATTTTCTTGGGTATATAAAGATCTGCTGGATTGTTTTCCTCACATGTTACTAACCTTATGGATATTTCTGCTCTGGAGTGATATCAAAGGTAGGTGTAAACCTTCAGAGCAGAGTTCCAATAATGTTTCCATCAGGCATCAGGAAGTCCATGAAGCACAGAGACATCTTGGGGGTGCATGAAGGCAAATGACACCACTCCTCAACATTTCTTTGCAGAGTGTCTCAATAAACCAGCCCCCCAGGACTGACAGCAGGTCATCACTGCTGGCTGTGCTTAGGGCACCCCACTTGGCTCCACAGATCTTGTGGGACCTAGTTAAGTATATTTTGGACTTAATGTCCATTACAAGTGGTTCTCCATTAGGACTTGAACAGAGCAAGAGCTACAGACAGACTGGAGTAGACAGCTGAGTAGAACTACGTTAAAAACCAAACAAACAAAACAACAAAAAACCAAAACAAACAAAACCCCAAAAAACAATACAAACAAAAAACTAAAAAAACACCAAAAACAAACAAAAAAAACCAACAACCAAACAAAAACACACACCAAAAAAAAAACCAAAAAAACACCCAAGCCAAAAACAACCCCCAAAACAACAACAAAACACTCAACCACCACAAATCAGGGCTGACACAGATATCTGGGCTGAGATTGATATGGGCCAAGAGCACAGGCAAGGCCCACAAACCCATGAAAGAGTAGCCAAAGCAGGAAATTGCCAGGTGAAAAAGCAAAAAAAAAAGAGAGTTGTATCAAAGCCTGAGTTGAAACAAAGACCAGGAAAAATCTTTGACCCCTCCTGGTGGGATCAGAGCTCATCAATCATACGTATCTGTAATAACCCAGGCATTGCCAATGCCACCACTAAACCACATCCCTAAGAACCACATTTACATGACTTTCAAACACTTCCACAGATGGTGATTGAACCACTTCCCTGAGTAGCCTGGTCCAATGCATGACCACCCTTTCAACAAAGAAATTTTTCCTAAGATCCAATACGAACACCCTAGGAGTGAACATACACATCTATACACAGCTACTTGAAGTAAAACAATCTTTTTTTTCCTCATCTAGGAAAAACCCCACACACTGATTCTCATTTACATAGTTAAGACACAATATGGTCACTACATCGATAAAATAATCTATCTTAGGTAATTAAAACATGCTATTTATAATCCTAAAGATTTTAACTCCAGTTCACCAACTCTCACTTTAATTTCACCTTGTTTAGGCAGCTCTGCCAAATGCTGGATGTTAAAAGACTATTCAGCCTATCCCCTCTCTAAAGTCAGTAAAAGGGAAATACACAGCTTCAAAAGGCACTTCAGGTCTTCTAAAAATCTAAATTATTTTAGAGATAATTATCTTCATTGACTATAAAGAGGGCTGAGCAAAACAGACTCTCAAATTACAGCTCTTAGGCAACATAAATCTAGGGCTTAATACATAACTTCAAAAGGCATGTGACTAGCCACCCTGGCTTCAGAGGGATAACATCTGTGTTTAAAACCGCTGCTGACAATACTGACCATAGTAATGGGCAATACTCCGGCTTAGGAAGGTATTCTGAGAGGAGGATCTACACAAACTTTAAAGGGAATGAGAGTACCCCAGAGAAGCACATAAACAACTGATTTTCACTGCTAAACACTGACACAGCTGAAGGATAATTCTTATCTAAATTAATTCCTACACCTTTTGATTTATAGGATCAGCTGTAGAAATTAACAGTTTCTATTTACACATCAAATTTTCAGTTTAAAAGCAGGGGCTTAACTGACACTCTTTTCTTACTTTCCAGGTTCTAATGTCCTAACTGAATATCAACATGGGAATTCAAAAACAAAAGCCAACCAGCTGAGAGGTACTGATGGAGCTGGAAATTCGTATGGAATCATTCTTAGCCGTAAGTTACAGAAGAACAGTGTGCACCTGCTCCCAGGCTTTCAGCATGCTTTCCAAGAAGTTCTGCTAATTCAAACAATTCAGTGTAAAATTCCATCAAATTTGTCTTTCACGAAGTACATATTGGATATTTACATTTATGCAAGGCTCTGTTTTAAGGGCAGCAGACAGGCTTGCAATCATGAATGCAGGCTGGCCTTATAAAACACTGCTGGTTGGGCAAGTATCATTATCTCTGTTTTGCAAACATCATTGAAACTTTTATGAACTGAACCACAGAAATACCACACAACGTATCTTCCTCATTTATGAGGCCAAAGCAATAGGGATGTAGGGACATTTGGCATCTTGGTAAGGTTCCACTGATTTCCTTTCACAATGGCACTGCTAAAGCTCTGCTCAGTGGAGTGTTTTACAAGTGAAGGAATAAGGTACATTAAACTTAAAAGTGTATACCAATTACAGACGTAGAGCTTGAGAAATAAAGCGCCTGTTTTTTGTAATGCACTTAGCACTTTGTATACTGCACCATCTATTTTATAGTAGTGCTCCTAGTGTTACGTGCTGCTACTGGGAGTGTTCAGCACTCCCACTAATCACATTCCAGAGTTTCAAACTGGATATGAAAAGAAAATTACTTAAAGCTTGCCTTATACAGTAGAACAGCCTGGGGAAAGGGTTAGTTGGAGGTCAGGAGAATGCGAGGAGTCTTGGCAGAGGGCTTTTCATGGCTGTGTATTTCTCCTGGAAGCAGCAGCTTCAGGCTCACCTTGGCCAAAGAGCCGGCAGTACCCTACCTGCACAGGACCTGCACCTTCTGACTCTGAGAGTGGCAGCAAAGGGGGTGGGGGTTACAGCCTTGTAGAGCAGCAACACTGAGTGTTCTTGTGAGTTCGTGCAGGTGACAGAACGGGCTGAAACTCCTCCCTTGGGTGATGGGTGCATGCCAGAAGGTGATAGGTCTTTGCTGCTAGATGTTACACTGGGAAAGATAGGGAAGGAGGGAAGGAGAATTGGAGTTCTCATTCAGGATTCTCTCACCTGTGGAGCTATTATATGTCTTTAATGGAATACATATGTGCATAAGCCCCATGGTTTCAGCACGTACAGCAAGTTTGATGATTTCAAAGTACAGATACACAGGGCTGGTGAAGCCTCTTAAGACCTATAAACCCCCAGCAAAAGGGCCAGGAGTTCCACCACATGGCATCATTTGGAGATCAAGTACCTTAAAACTCCAGACAAATGTCAATGAAATAAAATATCCCATTCCAATGCCTCAACTATCGCTGGGAACAAGAGTTTTGCCTGTTCTTGTATGCAAATCAGGAAGTGAGGAAACACTACAACTACCTACATTCACTCATGAGTCCCAAAACGTAACCTGTCAGCTAAATCTTTCATTCCCCCTTGTCCCTCCTTTTCCTTTCCCTGTAATCCCCTCAAAACCATCAGCACAAAGTCACACATCCCACTTTTCAGCAACTTAACATGAAAAGTGAGGGATAACTCTACATAGGAGAGTTGATGTCTCTTTGTGCACTGTATGTACGCTTGAGTTTGAAGTGAGTACACCACAAACACAAAGGAGTGAGCTTTGGAAACCACCTGAGGGTAACTGGCTGTGAACCTCTGTAATGCATCATTATGTGCCTCAGGTACTTTTCATCCTTGGCAGGTTTATTAGTACCTCGAATTTTGCCGTTCCAGAAAAGAGCACTTGCCTTCACCTTGTCAAGTTACGTTACGGTTTGCCTTACACATGGCCTATGGCAACGCCCCAACCCACATTATTTTTATAAAGCGGCAATTACTTTAAAGAAACCCAAAAGCACAGTAACATCGCAAATGGTAAGAAGGATATGAAGTTGCCCTTCCTTTCCTTCTGCCCGAATCAGGCAATTAATAAAGAACAGTGGAAGATCAGTCCTGTATTTCTCAAATGCAGATCAAAACAAGCCCTGATTTACTAGCACTTCTCTGGTAGTTAAATCGCAGCTTCCTTCTCCATCATAACAAGAGGAGCAGAAGAGCCTCTGACACACTGCCTTCAGAAAGCCATCCCGAGGGACTTAAAATTGCTGGTAAATAAACACATTCTCAGACAACACTGTCCTTTAAAGTAAATTTTCAAAATGAGAAGAAAAGGGGGGAGAAAAAGAAAATAGCAGAACTTACATAAGCAACAATAAATCAACAATGTCTCTCAGCCAAGTTGATGATGAGACCAAACCAGTATTAAAGAAAGATTTCTAAAACTGTACTCTTAATGCTTAAAATTTTAAGGCAGAATCAATATCCTATTGCCAACAGAACATTTTCTATTTCTTAATTCTTCAAAAACTGCCTTTCAAAAATATTTTGAAATATTAAGATAAGAAGTCTTATCCTTTAAATACAGTCACCCTCTCACACACATTCTTTGTGTAATGGGAAGAAAACCTTAAATGTACAAAGTGAAAACATGGGTAATATGTGCTCTTAGCTTTGCCATTAATAGTTATGCCACAACTTTAAGACCTTTCTGAGCTGAGGGATCTCTTAAAGCACAGTAAATTTTACCACAGCAATGAGAGCTAGACAACAGTGTGTCTTTACTGCAAAGACCACATTTCAGTATTTTCGGGTCTAGTTACAAAGTACCTAGGAACACTGCATTTACAACCTAATTCATCTCCTAACAGAAATCGTTCTGTAACAAATACAAAACTACAAATATTTTTCACCAAATACTCGTTCTAGGTACTCAAATTAAGAAAATGAGTAGAGGTCAATTTTCAGGAATTACATGTTACCTAAAGGAAAACTTTAAAAAAGAGGGAAAAAATGTTACAAAAAAATAAGTGAACTTCAGGCCCCTCAATTTTAATAAGTCAAATTCATCAAAACTGAAACATCAAATTATAGTCTTGATCAAAGGACAGTGACTTGCTCACTTTTTTCCCCTCTATCTACTTATGTGTAGATATTGTTATATTCACTCTAACAACCAATTATGGATCAGTAACTATGTGGCCTCTAAACCAAGAGGAAATCCATTCACCAATTTTACTTTTTTCTTTTACAAAGGTGATTCAATTATTCAGAAGAACTGCATCCCAGAGAATACTGAAGGTACTTTACTAACTGAAGTCAAAGCTCTGTGGTTTCAAGGTAAAGCTTGGTAACTGTTTAACTGTCTTAACTGTCACCAGCAGATTTAACTCTTCAGACTGCCTCAAATTTAAACAAAATAATCATTGCTGTTTGCCATTCTGTTAATAGTGTGAAGTAAAAAAACAATCACTCAGCTGTGTCTGTGTAATTAATATGCTCTAGGCCCCTACTCTTCTTCCACTGGTTTTAACAAAGGTCTTAATGCTTGTCTCAGAGCAAATAAACTGCGATATTTTTAGGAATATGGTAATTGATACCTTCATCCAGGATGAAGCCTAGAAATTTTCAGGCTGCAAAGGGCATTGGAAGTCACTTCCAACTACAGCATCCCTTTCTTCTCCCCTCATGCCATAATCAAAGCAAGTCACCCTCAGGTGAAGGAAGGTTTGAATGTTGTATAATGCAAGAAGACGAACAGGAGGGGGACATGGCAGGAAGCTTCTCTGCTGCTTTTTCCAAGAGAAAGGCAAGGCAGTCTAGGTATTGACACTGACCTATTGAAAACATTTACAAAAACCTTTGATTTCTGAAGATACATACCCCTATAATACTCAAGCCTTTGAGGTACTCCTGGCGAGGCTGGGCTTGTGGTACACAGCCTGCTAGAACGACTTTCTTCTTCCCTTCTTGGGCTTTCCTAAAGGACAAACAGTGTGTTACTATTTTTTGAAAATTATCATTTTCAGCTTCAACGTAGTCATATTATGCATGTGACAACAGAAAGCAATCACAATGAAAACCTCCCCAAATCAGAAGCAACTTGAACATGTTTAAGCCTGAGAAACCAACCAACCAAACACACCAAAGGAACCCCATATGAACCTACAGCACACATGGTTCAGTTTGGGAAGTATCTACAGAGACCATAACCATTGCATATCTTGGACAAAAATATAACCTTGAAAGCCCTAATCAAGTGCACTTAAATTTTATTTGCCACAATGATAAGAAGAGAAAAGTGGCCAAGAAAGATGGGACAGTTACTAATCTCGATTCGGGAAGTTACAGAGAATGCAAGGGACAGAGGGACAGCCTATGCAGGCAGGAACTTCTAGCTCAGAACAGACCCATTTATGCAGCACCAGTCAGAACTGACCAGTTACATTAGTCTTCTGATGTTTACTTAAAACGTTTATTAACTTTGAAATATGCAGTTTCTTCAAAGTGTTTAACTATCTAAGCATATTGAGCACTTTCAACCTTTAAGTGCCTGCCTCTGGCAGAGAAGCATTTGTCTCAATATTACATTACATAATTCCTTAGCTTTAATGCTACCTTAGCATCAAGCAGGAAATCAAAACACTAAGGTTAAATGGTTACCACTGTTCATTTCATTAGTAACATTTTTACTCACTTTGAATTCAACAGTATCAAGCCAGCACTCAGTCTCAAAACAAATGGAAGGACTGCACAGAAATAGCAGCTGCACACAGAACAGTGAGATGCAAAACCTGCTAATACTCACTGAACTTTGAAGATCATCCTTTAGCACATTAACCCAAGACATTTCACGTTTTGCACATTTGCATTACAATGTGCAAAACGTGAAAGAAGAAAAGCACTGAATAATTTTAGGACATTGGCTAGGACTAACTTATTATGGGCTGCTCCAAGAATGATCTCTCACGGTTGCATGTTGTATCATGACCGCTTGGCAGTCTTCTGTCAAACTGGGACCTTGTACAGCCATCTTTTCTCCAACAATGTATGAACTCATGAAGTGTTTACTGTTATGCTGGAGTAGGCTAAGACATGTCACAACACTTTTCAGAAAAAATATCCAGAATACATAAGTACTTAGACAATTTTATACTCTTCAGCTTGCTTGAGCTGTCCCAAACCTGGATGTACTAACGAAAGTGATGTTCAGCAAGTACACAGAGGCTACGTGGGTATCTTTCAATAAGAAACCCCAACCCAGACTGGTACCACACACAGTTCCACTGCTCACAATTTTCACTTCACACATGTAATAAGGACAAATCTATTTACAAATTACAGCTCAAATGAATGCTCACAATAACACACAAATTGTAATATTGCGTGATCACTGGCCATTTTGCCAAATAGCTTGTGTTGTCTGCTGCACTAAAATGAGGTATTTTCAAGGAAAGAAATAAATATCCTATACAAACACAAGTGAGACATAACAGGAAAGCAGATGATGACTGGTACCTCGTATCCAATATAAATGCAGCAAATGTCTGTAAAATACTTGATTTTGTTTTAGTGTGACTTTCAGGAAATATTTGGGCAGAATCTCATTGGTCCTCTACTCGCATGCAAAGGTGTATAATATAAATGCGAATCTTTTAATCTCTTCCTTGGTAATATTTCTGTGGGTAAAGAACTATGACAAACTGCTAATATAGTATATTTCTTAGGCACAGAACGTAGCAACATCTCCAAAACCTGCAGTCCCTCTTTTCTTTCAATGGTAAATACTTAAAAGTTCTGCAAAACTTCAATGGAGGTTGCCTACTACATATCCAAGAAAAAATAAGAAAACAAAAATCATACTTCATGCATTACCTAAAAATGTCACATAGCACCATGTGACACTCCACTAACTCAAAGGATAAAAATCACTACTTATATAGTCTAACAGACTCAGCCTAATGCCTGGAGGCAAGACAATAAGCCCTGTCTCCAGCAAACAAAGCACACATCCCTAGGCAACTTGGCATCTGGTATAATCTGCTGCAAGCAACAGCTCTCTCCATCTACTTGAAAACCTGTGAGCACTACAGAAGAAAAAGCTTTTATTCACGTCTTTTTATCAGAGAGAAAAAAAAATAAACAAAGTTTCCCTTGACACATTAAATGGCATTTTAATGTTATTTCACAGCTTTAACATTTTGCCATATCTTCTGGGACTATAACTAGAGCTGGGAGGAAAACGTTAAAATGAATATTCTTCATAATAAGCATTGCCTTCATTTAACTTTTAAAAAGTTGTACAGGTCTCTACAGAATAAAGAATTTTGTACACTGAGAGATTTTTTCTTTAAAATGCAATTAAGTGGAAATGCCAGAACTAAATTTTCAATCATAGCCAATTTTCATTACCTTCATAATACACCATACAATACAAGAAACTCACCATAAACGAAAAGCCATTGTAAGGAAATTATGAATTTTTTTGCCTCATTTTCAAGAAACCACTTCTCAAAATATGCATTCCAGTGCTATATTGTCACCTCCTTTTAATATTGTTTAATGAGCCCTACTCATATTAACAAAAGCCTGCAAAAATTATGCTTCAGAAACCTAGTTAGCACGAGAACTGAATTAGAAGAGCCTTTATTCTTCAAAAACATGAATAGTAAGGAGAATAATACCTCATGGAATCTAGTAGGTGGCATGAATAAATACATCTTCTCTTTCAGAAGCCTTTATATTTTTAAGTCACATGAACCTTACCTTGAACTTTTAATTTAATTGACTCATGAAACATCTTCTAGAAATATTCTTTTCTAAAAACTACTTGCAAGATACACATCTGAATAGAAATTTAATTAGAGCAATTCTTTTTTTTTTAAGAAAGGAATTATTCAAGCTACTTCCTAAGTAATGGGTGGGGAACAAAAAACAAGTGGGAAACAACAGGGGCGTGAAGTGCTGCATACACAGAGGACTCACACAAGATCACAGATTTACACTCCATTGCAGAGATACTGCCATTGCAACTGTAAGTGCACTATCAGACTTAATGAAATACATTCGGTGTATTCTGCCTCTCAAAAAGCAAGTCTGAGAATGTAACTGGAGAATTTCTGCCTTGCTTATGTGCACTTCTATTTATGTTAGGATCTTTCCCAAACTGGAGTATTTTTCTCACAATTTTATGTAACATGCTGCGTGGTTGCTCTAATTTTAATTTTTTAAGCCCCGAGAAAATGTAGTCAGTAACACGACAAAGAAACACTTCCCACCCTCCAAAAAAAGCTTCCCATAAGCATTTGCTACTTCAGCACTGTGTGTATGGCAACACTGCTGGATACCATGGCAGCCAGTGCAGGAAGCTGTTCCACTTTTTCATGACTCACACAGCTACTTGGGTGGAACAACCAAAAGAAAAAAGTTAGGGACATTTCCCTGAGGTTCAAATCTAAAGAAGGCAATAAAAAAGTGAAAGCAGAAAAGATGGGCCAAGTTCAACAGAAGACAATCTGTGATACTGAAAGTAATTGCTAACTTGGTCTTTGCTAGAGACAAGAGGAGCCAGACCTCCACTGCTTGCCTGCTCATTTCCCTTTCCATAAGCACAGCTGTCCACTGGATTTCTGCAAGCTGTGAACTCTTAAGTAATTCGTAGCTTTCAGGGAGCCACCACTGCTCCCCACCAAGGGATCCCAGCTGCACAGGGAGGCTTAATAGGCCTCTGAAATCAAAAGCAGTCTGGTCTGCAGGGAGGAAAGCTGAAAAACTACAGACATGTCAGCATGAAACATGCAATTTGTGAAGTGCTGCTCTAGTACCAGATATGTGAAACCAAGTATTATGCCTACAAACCCCACATTTTTTCCTCCAAAACCCATTGTTGGTGGAATTAAATAATGAAGAAGTGTATGAACAATGAGCAGAATGTTGCCTGCAGCAGGACCAAGTATCAGTCAAATACAAGTAAAAGAAGAAGCAAAAGCAGAATTTTCAACGAAAGCAATAAAGTAAAGGGGAAAGTTCTTTACAGTGAGCTTCTTCAGCTTCAGCAGTTGGGAAATGTTCATAAAACAATAAGAACTATTTCTAATGCTAAAGTACAACAGGAAGTAACTTTGTTATCTGAAATGAAACAGTAATTATTTCAACCTGAATCCTATTAGGCAGATGACAACTGACCATCCATGAACTATTCCTACCATATGCAGCACTCATCTCCTCATTGTTGTACCTGCACAAACCTGGCACCTTCCTCATAAGACGTGTACACTTAAATTGAACTGTGCGATGCATCACTGTAGTCTATTCACACATCTCTCATGGCCTCCTATTACAAAAAATCCACAACACTCCTTGTCAGGTGTTTTAGAAAGGTGTGAAGCCATAAATAAAGGGCATCTTTGTGTCTAGAAGTGCCCAAAGAAATGTCAGTATACATGAAAAAGTTCTGCTACAGCAGCTCTAGCTAAATAAAGTATTAGCTGGATATATGATGAGATCAGGCTGCCAATGGTTATAAAAAGTAAAATTCAGGAGATATTACTTCCCAGGCTGCAGAAATGGTGTTGTGATGTCTCTGGGGAAAAAGAAATGCTATTTGGCTAAAGATGCAAATATGTGAAAGATCTTCCAACTGTCTCATCTGCTGAATTAATCAGCAGAAAGCCACAAGTTTTAAAGAGAGCGCAACATCCATGGAATGAGAAGATGGTGCCTGTATAGCATTTGGAATACATTCCTGAAAATCCATAAAATCACACAGCTATTTTCTGTTTGAAAAATTACAAATGGTAAGTTGAACCATGGCTTTACAGGCTTTGAGCCAATCTGATGTCTCATTAGTACCCAAAGGCTGCTTCCCATCCTCTCTGTCTGCTGTTGTTGCTCTTACCTTTCTCCAACTTCAACGCCCCCTCTTTCTCACTTCTGGCCATCTGGTATCACTCCTCCTGTGCTCCAAGCTCTGCAGCTCACTGGGCCCTGCCACAGCCCCATTTAACTCACTGATATAGGAGAAATTTATTGAGCCAAGGTTGGGGGGTTTTAACCATTTTGTTCCATTAAGCGAGCTCATGGGAGCAGGGCTGCAGCAGAGCCAAAACAGAGGGCAAGCGAAAGCTGCTGGGAAAGAAACAGAAAAAGAGAAGGACACAGGAACTCCTTGTTTAACTCTGGTCAGTTTAACAAGTGTCATGAAATCTTTGAGGTCACAATACGCTGAGCAGAGTGGGTGAGTAAGAAGCAAAAAGGATGTAAGGAACTTATACGTGTTCTGCTCTCAGTTAGGGACAGCCCCATAGACAAAGGTTTGTGGAAAACCTGAGGAAAGTTTGTCAACACTATTAATCAGAGCAGAACCACTCGAGAGTCTGCTTAGGCGTGTCAGCTTCCTTGTACACTTCCACAGCACCCAAAGAATTGCTGTAATTTATCTGTGAGGCATGTGAAGGTGTGAAGTTCATTTGAGGGTGCTTATGCTGATTATTGGAGTTTACTGAACTGCTCTTGGAGGACCAGTCTCTAGCAAAGCGGCCATTTCATTGCCATGCTGCATCCACCAAACTTGTCAAATAGCATTCCTTTTGGCAAAAACCATCAGGTAACATGCAAATATTCCAGGGCAAACATAAGTTGCATATCCTCCTCCTGACAAAAGCAAGCCTGTCTTCGCTGAAAATATTTCAAAAAGATAAAAACGCTTGCTTCATCGAACTCCAAACTGAGGTTGTAAAAGACATACTCCAAGCAAAAATTACGAAATAAAAGCATAAAAGTATCTTCCTCTAAGAGAGTTTTTTACAGAAGGTGTAATGTCAGCTCTGAGAATAACCCCAAGACTCATACACTACATACCAAATTATTCCCCAAGTTTCTGAGATGAATGGAAACTTGTTTTCACCCAACTAACCTGGCATGCAAGTGAAGTGACTGAAGCTTTGTCTGCAAAAGGCAATCTGATTTGAAACTCTAGACCCAGTCAAATCAGTGCCTGAGTTTTACTCAAATTTTCTGTAAATGTAACTTTATAGGCAGCAATTAAAGATACAACAGCTGTTCCAGAGCAGTCATTACTCACACAAATATAGCATGTTAGTGGAAATGATGGTCTTTTCTTCCCGCAAAAGCTTTCAAATTAATAGTTCAAAGACTTTATCAAACTGAAAAATCAGACCAGAATATATTCAGGAAGAGGAAGGGATAAAGGAATAAATCCTCAATCTCACCTTGGCCCTGGCTAGTAATTTTTGTAGCCCCAAGCAAGGCTGAATTGATCAACATGAATGCCTTTTGGCCAGGCTAGGCAAAAATGATTACAGGCCAGTTCCTGTCCCTCCAGATGATTAAGAAAACAGATTTTTAAAAATCAATATACCGTAACTTCAAAGCAAATCTGCAAAAGCCATAATTAGAAGTTATCAGCCTTACAACTGTTCCTAAAAGGAAAGTGTAATTAATGACAATCTGCTCCTTAAAAAATTTCATCTTGGTGCTGGCAAACAGATTTTTACTCGTTGGCTAGAAAGCATATATATATTTCAAATTCTAAAATTTTTTTTCTCCTTATTGCAAAGTTGTTGAATTTTTTTTTTCTTTTTCTGTTTATTGCGAAGATTGAGGGACCTTGTCATGTAACAGAATATACTAGAAATAGCATTTGTCCTCTCAAGACTGTTAAGCAGACTGGGGCCCGGCAATCTGCTCAGGGGGTGCCAAGACACCCACGCCGGTTCAAACCTCCCCCAGCTCTTGTCAAGTGAACAGCACAGTCTGCCAGGACTTGTTAGACACTGACAAACCTTCACCGCCTAGCCCAGGTGACATTCATGCTTTGTAGAAGGTGCTCGCTAAAACGTTGAGAGAAAATTTCTTTCTGCAGTATTTTTCAAGTGTTTAGGCTTCTGCCATTGTTCAGATAAAATGGTCAAGTGTTTGCCTTTGCTGCTCTACAGATTTGGGGTTTATGAGTTTTGCTTCAAGCACATTATTGGTAGGATGCACTCCTATGCTCCTCAGCTCCTTTTCTTCCTCCCTCCTGTCAGTTCTCATCTCTCTGCTGACAGCACAAGTATCCTGAACTTCTCAGAGGCACACAGTCCCAGCTACGCTGAAGTTCTGCCCACTCAGTCTTGCAAAAGCAGAGGCTGCTGGAAGCTGAACCACCAGGGAGCTGCTGCAGGTGGCAAAAGCTGGAAGTGCCTTTAAAAAAAATTACCCATTTCTGAATATCCTTGAATCTTTATGTCCTTTAGCACCTAGATGACAAGTTGTAGTAAGGTTATAAAAATATTTCACTATCTTTCTACATCTCCAGTTTCATGCTAGCCTTTCTTCAGCAAGAATCTAAGAAGTGACAATGGTGAGAGAGTTTTCAGAAGCAGAAATAGCTCCAAAGCCCTAGCAGCAATTTTTTGCCTTCTGACACTACTTTCCTCCTTCTTTCTACTACTTCAAAAAAGCAAGACTCCATGCTCCCCCTTCCAATGTGAAAACTTAATCCTGTTCTGAATTTATTTTTTCATATTTAGATGAACTGTTTAAAGATACACCTGTCTCAAAAACAGTGAAAGGAAATCCATATAAATTCATGTGGAAAGGGACGCTAAACTTCTGACAGATTAAGAAATGGAAGTCAAAATCATTATAGTGAACTTTTTTTATATAACCCACACAGCTCTGACTCTTCTGTTCTTTCTATAGATATTCCTGTAGGAATGACAATATTCTATCGTGGTATTTGTGGCATATCTCTCCTTTATATTTAGTTAACTCACAGTTTATTCTATTTCACCTTCCCAATCTTTCTCCCTCTTAGCTCTATTCATCGCTTAAAAAAAAAGTGCTGTTTAGGGCACAGAATAAAGATTGTAATTAATGTGTGAAATACTACACTGCCTCTCAGGTTCAAAGTCCAGGCAGGCTTTAAGTTACACGCATTCATGGCCAATGGTTGTAATAGAAAACCTTGTTGATACAATGACTAAAAAATGAAATTTGTGTTGAATGAAAATTAAATAATCCATCCCCCACCCCCCACCCCGAGGTATAGCATGCTTCTCACTAACAGGCTACCTATAAAATTTTAAAAGTATTTGTTCTAGAAGCTGTTATGAGTACTTCTCCAGTTTTTTTGCTAAGTATAACACAGCAGGAATCTTTTTCCATGGGGTAAGGATGGTGAAAATCCAGGAAAAGAAAAAAATTTACATGGACTAAACACACAGAGCAGTACATGATACCAACAGTGTTGTTTTACCAAGTCATCAGAACAAAGCCCCTGCAGGATTCTATGGTGTGTCTGACATGGAACATTCTGATAAAAAGTCAAGGATAACAAAAGAACTAAAAACCAACTCATTTTTTTCTTGGACTCCTCCAGGGCAGCTGAGGAAGAAAACCACAGACCTGAAAGGCAGCCAAAATTCTGAACATCCAGGCTTTTTTTACTCAAAATCAGGTGGCTAGAACTACTACATGAAAGAAACCAAAATAACTTCTTGAGAGCCACTAAATATAGTTTTCATCTTATGTGCACAGCAACTGTCAGAAGTTATCCAACAAAGAAAAGGAAACAAATTCAATGAAGTAATTTTTCAAAACAGTAAGCTGCATGTTCTTTTTCTCTTATGGAAATGCTATGCAAGCAGCCACACCATGCCTAGTTTTTGTCAGGAATTATAAAATAGATAAGGACTATAGCATAGTGTGATAAACAAGGAAAAAAAGGCAACAAAGCACAGAGCAGAAAAGAAAAAAGAAAAAAAAAAAGAAAGAGGTTTAGCTCCTCAACACTGGAACCTTCATTCTGTCGAAATTGAGCTGTATCACATTTTTATTAACCTTTGGGTTTTTGTTTGCTTTAAATTCTTCTAATAAAGCCCAGAAAGCTCTTCCTAATCTAAATAGGTAAGAACTGATCATAGCATCTGAATAGCAACAGAAATTACCCACTAACCTCCTACATGCCAGACTCATGAGAGCCTCACCATTTTAGCCATTCTACAATGCACATACTCCAGTCTTCTCCTCAACTGCCTCTGCTACACTCAAAACACAATAATGCAGGTGAAGCCCCACCAAGTAAAGAGTAATAAATGCCTCTTCTCAATGTCTTGTTAATGTTTTACTTATTCACAACTGAGAGTGACTCATGAGAGTTGGCTCATGTTTCTTGGTCTTCACCACACATCCCACATTCTCTGCAACAGGTCACTTAGCCATCAGCCTTATCTCTGTAAATTATGAAGCTGCATCACCTAACTGTTCATTGATATCTTTAATTTCTCATTGTTTCATACCACACCTGGAAGAATGGTAAAGATCCAAACAATTCTCTATGGACTACATTTTGACATACAATTTGTTTGTATGGTTTCTGTATTGCTAGAACATCTTAGTGGTTTCAACACACAGAAATTCATCAGTCCCTGAAAGCAACAGACTCCTGCACTGCTTTATGCTTTAGAAGGACCTTGCAGCATACACTATGACACAAATTGAAGAGATATTACTATTTTATTTCCTTCAGAGACTGAAGCTCGGGGTCTGTGGCTACCTATACAGATTCAAAAGTGTAATCCTGCTTCTGAGAAAAAATGATTTTGTCTTTTTCTATTCAGGCATTTTTAATTACAATATCAAAAACAAATCAAAATTATTGGGTGATTTGAAAGACGACTTCACTTTTGCTTGTACTGCTGGAAAAATTCTCCACTCAGTTGTTGTCACTAATGCTCAAGCAGGGGAAGAGAGAAGATGCTATTAGAAAGGAGGAAGCTCAAAAGTGCATCAAGCAGTGTAAGATGGCTTTAGAGCACTCCCACTGTGAGGTGGGACTGATCAGAGTAGCTACATCTGCTCCTTGCTTACGATTTATGCAGCACGCTTCCTTCCATTCTGGTGTAGGCTTTTTGTTGTATATGGTTGGGAAAACATTTCCAGGGTGGGTGCTGAGAGGAGGAAGACGAAAAGACAAGTCCTAGAAGTAGCTCTGAGAAATTACCAGTTTAGACATCTAAATCTAGTTCAAAATATATTATTTAGAGAGCTAAAAATTGTAATTTCTGACAGAGCTGAAGGGGTAATTTCTCTAAGCATATTAGCTTGCCTGAGAATGTTTCCTAAAATAACCAAGATATCATTCTAGCAGTTTTCACAATAGATGATCTTCTAGGAGTTTAATACATTACCAGGCATTTTACAGGGATAATAATAAATGCATGGGTCCATGAAAGTTGTAGGTCACGTGCGTATCTGAAAGGTTGGAACAATTTAAAGGATTCTAGCAACAAAAGTCTTAATTTCTAACAGACAGAAATCCAGTGTGGATTGAATACAGCACCAAGCCTGACAGAGTTCAAGGAGCATTTGGACAATTCTCTCAGGCACCTGGTGTGACTCTTGGGGATGGTGCTGTGCAGGGCTGGGAGCTAGACTCGATGATCGTTGTAGGTCCCTTCCAATTCAGCATAATCTGTGTCATTCTTTATGTGTGAGTGAACATAAACAGATGCATGGGATGACAGCTACTTCACTCCCAAAGTTTTTTCCCCTCCAAATTTTCCATACCATTCCATACAGTGCCTCTTTACCTGCATATAGATGGAATAAGCTACTTTTGAATAATAAGCAGGCTCTAATACTGCACAGCACTAACGATGCAGTATCTAACCAGCAGCAGTAAACCACATATAATACTTCACCACAATTTCAGAGTTTTATCCCCCATCCCAGTGATCAGGAAGGTCAAGACAAAGGCCTCAGTGCTGTATTGATCTCTTTTGAGAAAATAATCGATCAGAAGAGTAAGAAATAATTTTTTAAAGTTGTTTTGCAAGTCCTAGGTAAAATGAGCTAGCTGCTTTACATATAAAGTTTTGGTCACCATCACTAACCTTTTTTTCTCAGTATCATTTCTGATGCATGATCACCCACAGGTGAGTATAGGAAATGGAGGCAGACTCCAGCTGCATGTTCCAAACTTTCCTTGTGCAATGGATTTGTGTTCGCATTAAAGCTCTAATGAAAAAGGACCTGCACATTAAACCTCCCTCCCTGGACTTCAGACACATAGTAATTTCATACCAAAGTTGTAACGTTCATGTTTCTCTGTAACATATAAACAGTTCATAACAATGATTATATCAGCCTTTAAATACCTCTAAGAAATATGAATTGCTTAAACAGCATTTTGTATGCAACCACTTCATATTTTTAATTCATTTCTATTTTTAATACAACATGCCTCTCTGCGGACTACAAGACACCTCACACCAGGAAACTATACTAAATAATGCAGTGCTCTGCATTAAGCTCACTTAACTCAGATCAAAATTCTACTGGATCTCACTGAAAATTGTCATCCCGTTATGGAACTTCAGAAAAGAAATCCCTCTGCTCCCACCAGCAATTTCAAAGAAATTCTGTTCTACGGCTTCCAAACTCTGCAGAATTTCAGAGGACGGGAGAAGCGCTAACTGCACAACTTACGCCTTTGAAATCTGCTCTAAAAGACTTCTCATGTCTTTCTTCCAAATTTTTATAGCAACTCAAGTACATTTTTCAGACTCTGATTGCACTAAGCGTATGTTTTCTTTGAAATACTACTTCATTAATATACATCATGATTTTTTCCCTACCATAGCCTATATACAAAGATTCAAAGTATTAAATAGGCAATTGAGCCTTTTTTTCCAAATAGGCTGCACACAGGAAGATATTCGCCTCTCAGCAAGCAGAAGTTTGTCTTTAAAACAGGTGCCAGAGGAAGCCAGAACTTTTCTTTTGAATTAAACTCAAATTAGAAAATTGAGCACCGCACTCCCTGAAACACCCTTCAAAATCTGTGCCCTATTCATCAACTTTTCACATCTCTTGTATCAGGCAACACACTCCAGGTTTCCCTAGAACTCAGGGGAGCGGAGTGTGTGTTAAACGCATTTAAGATGATACAAAACTCCATATCTGTACAATACAGGCCTATCTGTATCAGCAGAAAGCAGGTTATTTCTTCAGTAAGGGTACAGGACACATGAGCTTACATGCATATTTGTACTTCAAAATACACTACAGAATTACAGCACCAAAAGGTAAGTTCTGCATTGCTGTTATAGCAGCAGCTTAACTTGGGTTTTTTAAGGTGTCTTATATTTAACAGTATAAAACAGCAAGGAGCAAATATCTCAGGCTCCTAACCTGGTTTTAATAAAACCCTTTACATAGAGCTAAATAGTGCTGTACTGTTCACTTGTCTTTTTTTCTTATTGTTGTTCTTTTCCTCAAATTTAAGCTTTTACCCTGTTCTGTGCCCTGATCATGGGTCAAGTGAAGGCCAGATCGACTCTGATGACCTTCAGAAGACTTGAGAGCCTTCACTCCCCATTGCACTCTCCTTAAAATGTTGTTATAGCTACATTCTCCCTCCCTACTCCCATGAGTTTGCCAAAAATTGCTCTTACTTTCCGCCTCCATTCACAATATATATCAATTTATTTCTGCCAGTATTTGCCACTTTCTGAAAAAGCTATCAGATGTTGCATGCAAGAGTGTGTTCTCTCTGACGGGAATTAGGCAGGCCCAGACAAGACCCTATGAGTAAAGCAAGGTTAGCTTAAAGAGATACTGCATTACTATATTCATCCTGCTCTGCGGAAATAGTTGCATCTAAAATAACACTGAGATGGACAAACTGTGTTTCCATCCAGTTTGAAATGTCATCAGTACCAGAAAATCACAATGTCAATAATAGCAGTACCGAATTCAAAAACACAGACACCAAGAATTATTTGCTGCAGCAAACTTCTCCCAAACCATGCCTCTAACAACTTCTGCTTTAAAAAGTAACCCAGGAGAAAATGCAGGTAATTATTTTACTATTCATACATTGGCTTTATCAATTTTAATGCACAAAACCAGAGCACATGTGGTGTCACAATGAATTCTAACATTCAACAGGACTGCTCAAGCTCTGAAAATACATTATAATTTGAGAGTTTTCACATAAGTCTAAAAAGTTATAAATTTTAACAAGCCACCTCCTTAATTTCATTTTCTGTATTCTAAAGTATTTGCACTTGACCTTGACATCAGAATGGGCAATGATACTCTCCACATTTTCAACTTGCATACAGTTTAATTAATATGTTACCAACTATTCCTACTCTTGGTATTCTACATCCTTGTATTAGAGAATCTGCAACAGATTTATTTCATTTAATACTGCCCAATATAATACAAAATATTTTTACTATTTTTATTATGACTTATCTTTCTGCAAAACTGGACATAATAAAAGGAATGCATAAATTGAAAGGAAGTGTTCCAGATGCCAATGCTTTCCTGAAAACAGTATTTGCTTACCGTTGCTACAAAAAGAAGTCACATAATGCTAATTTAGAGAAACCACTGCTGAGGCTGTGGTCTACAGTTGGTGTCTATCCAGCTATCATCTTCCAGAATTTATCCAATCTACAAAACACACACTTCAATTTCTATTTGTACCACAGAAAGTGCTTGGGAGCTGTTTGAAAACATTTTTTTTTCTCCTGTTCTTCTCAGACTCCCCAGCTATACATACTCTTCCTTCTATAAATGCAGCACTTCACCTGCTCTGTGATCACCAGCCAATATCCCAGACAGAGCACAAATACCAGACTGGCAGCTCTGTACAAGCCCAAGCAACACCGGATGTTTTTTCCATGATTATCAACAATAGTTTTCTCTATGGACTATAAATTATGCTCTCATATCTTTTGCTTAGCTTACAGTTGTCTCTTGGACAAAGAGAGCTTGTGAGTAAATCAACAATCTGGAGCATCTTGTTTTCCTGTTGATATTGTTTCTTTTATTATTAACCCAGTATTAGCATTGCCCTGATCTAATGGAACTTTCAAACCATTGCTACATTTCTTCAATTTAACATCCATCAGTTATTAACACAGCCAATGGCATTTTAAAATGGTAGCATTTACATGCTTTGTGTAGGAAATACTAAAGATATATAATAAATACACATCCTTAAGGCCACTTCAAAATTGGTAGGCTCTCTCTTCTCAGTTCTAATGCACATAGCCTTTCCCTCATTCTTAGAGCTCTCCACCATATATAGTCCCTCATCAACATTAGTGTCTCCTTGGCAAAATTCTAGATTTTTTACTCTTCATGTTGTAAAATTTTTCCACTTTCCTATAGATATCTAAAAGGGTGTCTTAACATCACCCAATTAGACCTTTATTCCTCACTCTTCTTGATTACAGAATTGTGGACTAGCTAAGGAACTCTACTCACATAAATATCAATGTAGTCTAAATTTTACTCCTCTGACAATTTTACTGGCTTCTTTATTTCTTTCCAAATGACAAACACCTTATTCACTGAGGTAATCTCCACTGAAGATAATCAGGTTCATAAAGTCCCTAATCCTTCTCAATCTATCAGTTTGAAATCCATTCATGATTTCATATTCACCTGACACAGTGAGTTCAAAAAGAGCTATCAATTTCTTCTAGGTAGAAAATGCTTATGGTAAAAATATAGACATAATTAAACATGATGTTTTAAGTCTTCTGAAAAACACTGTTCCGTTCAGGAACCAGATGAAGAGTCCAAACAGGTCAGAGGGACAAATAGCTGTGTGGGAAGGCATCTTTTAACACTGAACTTGTATTTGTCAAGCACATCTTAGTCCAGCAGAAGTTGCCCATCTGTTGCATATAAAAATAGCAAAACCAGTTTGTTTGCATTCCCAGTAAAAGCTAATCTGTGTGGGGGAGCAAGACACATCTTTGCTTACAAACAGGCTTCCTGGAAGAGTGATGTAGAAGTTACTACTGACAAGGACTCCTCACAAGTGACAGTGAAAAGGAAGGAAAGCTTCCCAGTTTTACTGAAAATCACCACTGATAGCTATGGTAACAGGGTGAAAACAGTGAAGGTCTTAGGAAATCCAGTACAACAACAACCTCAAAGTAAAATTGTATGGGTTTATGGTGTGAATTTCAGAAATTCTCATAACATCATCACAGATCATGGTTTTAATTGGTGACAGAAGAAAAAGTCTCTCTTTAGGAAGCCGAGGAAACTAGTTTGTCTGAGGTTAAAAAAAAAGAAAGTACTCTTGGTAAATAACAAAACTAATGAAATTACAGACTGATAGTTAAGTAGATGTTTTCCCACTATATAACAAGTCACTTGCTTTCAAGAAAAATCTGATTTTTGCCTTAAAAATTATGTGCCTGAAAAGCTGACTGGGTAAATCTTCCCAATTTATTCCAATATACATCAAAGAAGTGCTGTTTAGAAAATATTCCAAAGACACAAAACAATCTGAGAAGAAACACAAACACCACTGTATGGTATCAAATATTTTTAAGCATCACCTGCAGCAAAGGGAAGCAGCAGAGCAGCGAATTTCTAATTACCTGCTGTTACAAAAACCACACAATACTTGAAATTATCATGGGTAAATAAGCCCTCAAAGAAAAAGTTCATCTTTTTGTTACATCTGTTATCCCAAACCACAGTTTTGATTAATAATTTAACATACTTGAATGGTTAACACAGCATTTATTGGTCTATATTCTAAATAATCAACAACCTTTCCTAAAGGAGGGCAATAACCAACCATCAACTGTCTGAACATTTTAAGTTCATTCTATTCCTCTCAGAAGCCTGTGGTTATTGATGCAGGATCTCAGACACTATTACTTTCACAAGGATTTTGAAGAGAATGAACTTTTCTCAACCAGGAGAAGTAAAAGCTATAAAGCCAATTGACACAAAACACAAAAATCTAACTCTTGCACATGTGAGCCTCTGTAAAACGTGGCCTCATTTCATACCAAAGCAGTATTTACAATAAAATGAATGTGCTGAATAGGCTAAAGGCTCATGACAGATACCAGATGATTTTCAACTAAGGTTATGAGGGGTCAACATCTGATCCTGAACTATTAGAAGACATCATTAGCAAAACAAAAGCTCCCAAGTACCAAAACAACTGACATTCACTAACAAGTATTGCTCTCTAAATAAGAATTAAACTGAGCTCTGAGAATTCTAGTGAAACATGAAGATATTACCACACTAAAGAACAATTCATGGCATATATAAAGGTTTAGTTATAGAATGTTTTGGGTCGGAAGGGACCTTAAAGATTACCTAGTTTCAACCCTTGCCATGGTCAGGAACACCTTCCACTAGACCAGGTTGCTCAGTGCCCCATGCAAACTGGCCTTGAATGCTTCCAGGGAACAGGGCATCTACAACTTCTCTGGGCAACCTGGTCCAGTGCCTCACCACCCTCACAGTAAAGAATTTCTTCCTAATATCTCATCTAAACCTACTCTCAGTTTGAAGCCCTTCCGCCTTGTCTTGTCACTACGTGCCCTTGTAGGTAGCCTCTCTCCATCCTCCTTGTATAAAACACACCAGATAAAAGAAATTTTCCTTCTGCAGTATTTATTAGGTGCACACATACTTTTGTTAGTGTAAAGAGTGAAAAAGTGAGGGGGAAAAGTAACTTCTTCACATAAACATTATTATCCAATTCTAAAATGCCAAGTACCTGAGTAATAGACAAATGCAGAAGCTGAATTAAGAATTTCTAGTTTGCAAAAAAGATCATGTAAAAAAACAGCAATCAATATTTTTATTATTCTGAATGCAAAATCTCATCATTTGTGTTCTTTTTCCCCAAGACCCGGGATATTTTAGGACTGCACTGTTGTAAAAACTACTTTATGTCAATTTGGTTTAGAACTGAGGTCTCTCTCAAAAGGTGAAGCTGTGTGTGGGCTCTGAATAGTTCACCTAAGTCAGGTCAGAGTTCCTTGTCTCACAGCAAGGTGGATCTGTCCATGTTAAAAAGTTTGGCAATTTACAGTAGTAACACAGAGGGGGGCAACCCCATACCTTGGCTGCAGGGGTGGACAGCTTCTGGAATGCTGCTTTCCAGCTCTGACCTGGCAGTGTTTACATTTAAAACCATGAGATAGGAACCCTTTTATCAGACTATAGATAAACCAAGAATAAAGCTACAATGTGGAATAGAGGAGTCATTTGTAAAATCATACATGAAAACAAAACCACTATCCCTCGAACACCCTCTCAACAATGCTGGATACAAGAGCTAGCCTCAGGGAAAAAAGTCTGAGATCAACATCAACTGGTAAAACAAAATAAGAGGTCATGTCAGCTTGTATTTGCATGTTTAGTATGTTGTTAAACATACTTAAGATTTATTATCTTAAGTTTATTAGACAAATTTAAGAGACCTTGAACTCCTCTTGCACGAACTGAGGACACCTACTTTACTTGACTTTTATATGTTGCTTCTCACATGATCTCCTTCCCATTAATAAATAGGGTCTTGGAACTGACAAAAAAACCTCAGTAAGTAAGCAATACAAACTAAAAGCTTCGTAACTCTACAAAAACTATCTATGCGGACATAGGCAGCACAGCTACCAAGCACCTTCTGCAACAGTGTATTTTATAACCACAACATTCAAAAAAAAATGGAGGGGTGGGCAAACACCAGGACTATTAAAATAATCATTTTCCAGTGGCAATACAGTGTGTCTACGTAATACACAATATCTTTCACTTAAATCTTTAAGCGTTCTTTTAAATACTAAATCTCCTCATACCTATCTGGTTAGTTATTATCCACTTCTTATGGAGGCACATATCTGTGAAAAGACTGAAGTGGGCTGAAGGGACAGTAAAAGAATTATTATACCTGAAATCTTTACTGTGAATCCTATAACCTTAGTCAAGAGCATTCTCTGTTAACACATCTAATCTCCATTCTAGCTCTTGAAACATTTCATCCACTTTCACAGTGAAGGAAGAGTAGGGGGAAAGAAACCTCAAAATTCCATCCAAATAAGTTATTGCTCTAAATTAATCAAGGATTACTGATAGAAACCAAAACACATCATTTCAGCACACAGAAACAAGGGCTGGCAGTTGGATGAAAGACCATCTCAAGCATCCCATTAATACTCAAATTTATTTGTTTTGCTGACTTCAATAAAGACGAGGTAACTACTGAGTAAAAAGTAAGAATCTACTTGATTAAATGAAGGCTTAAACTCAGAGGGGGCCCCCCATTTAACCATTTTTCACCAAAACTCCGTATTGAAAAAGACATTAGCATTCAAAGTCACTCATTCTGGGTTGTCTTCCCTCTATGTTCCCCATTCCCAGCAGAAGAGATTACGCGAACATTTCCAAATAACACCTTGAGGATTAGTTCAAATCCTTTTGCTGCAAGTTCCCCATTTCACTGTTTCACTTCTGAACTGCCTGGAATACCTAGAAGGCTGACCAAGCTTACCCTTGCTGCCCGTGTGCCAGGTACAAAGATGAAGACACTTACCAAGGAATATTTTCCAAGGATTTTGGTTTTGGAGATGTATGAGGACAAAAGGTTGGCCTGCGAGCCATGACCAACATTCAGATGTGCCAGGCCAAGGAAAGGAAAACAGAGGGCACCAGGGTGAGCCAGTATGCAGAGGAAGCAGCAAGTGATACAGGGATGGGTAGAACAGCAGGGATGCAAAGAAGGATGGCCAAGAAGGCAAAATATGATGGGGTAGAGTATATTACAGGAAATGTTCAGTGATTTACCAATGCCTAATGCCCTGCCTTCAAGTTTCACAAGCACTGGAATCCATTCCCTCCAGGCTGACAGTCTGGAGTGACTCAAGGCAACTGAATTACCATGCTGCACAGGCCGAATTCCTAAATGCTCTCCCAAAAGAGCTTGAAGATGCTTACCACCTTTACAGAGTACCATCATAAGCTTTTAGTCTAATGCCAAAATCCAGAACAAGCAATTGTCACACTGTTTTAAAAAGAAAAGGCAGAAAGAACACACGTCTTTGCCCTAAGTAAAATATTTGGTGAAACAATTCAACATATTTCAACAGTGGTACATAATATCACCTACAGACATATTAAAACACTACAGGTAAGCAATAGATTATTGCTGATTTACTATCACTGTGACATCTAGCAATGTGTAAAATAAGTGAAAAATACAATAAGTGAGGTATCATTATTTCCTGGAGAGCAGGGCAGTCATCCTCCTTGCAAAACCAGACTGTACCTCACACATTCATTTAGGCTGCTGCGTAATAACTGCACTTAACTAAGTCCCCAAACCAGACAGAGCTCTCAGAATGCACACACACGACTCAGAATAACAAGTGCTCTGCATTTCACAGTTCAACCAGTACAAAAGACCTAACATTTTCTTAAGACTGTGGTATGCAGACTTGCAATTATCATCAACAAGACTTCTAAAACTCGGTCCATGTTATTTCAGACTCAGCTTGATTTAAAACATTCTCCTTCAGGACATTTGTGTTTTCACTGAATGGTTATCTGGTCTGTATCTGTCAGCAATTACTTGTCACTGGCTCAATACTGCAACTTCAAACAAAAGACAGTGCCCTACCAAGTTACATATCAAAGTAAGAAAAAGAACAGAATTTGTAATAAGGGACAATTCTCATGAGCTAAAGTCAACAAAGTATGACTTTTCATGTATCTAATAATGCACTAACATTTTATAGAAATTTTGTTTGCTACATAAAAGCCGTGCTGCTAGAAGAAGAATATTACGCCCTGCAAAAATTGCGAAAAGTATTTTACAGAACAATTAAATTACTATATATTTGTTTATCTCGAAACATAAGCACACTGTGAATGTTAGCAACTTCTCCAAATGCATTTTTCCTGTAACTATGAACAAACATAAACGGAGTGCCCAGTACTGCCAAGATACTCCTGGTTCTAGTGCTGCATGTACAATAAGGCAACCAAAAGTAGTGCATACTTCATTCCTGCAATTCATTAATGTTTTCCAGAGAGCACACTGCCTAAAAGCCCAGCTCTCCCCACCATACTGCTTACTTTCCTTCACTCCAGCTTTTTGACTTTATCTACCTGTTCTAAATTTTGCCATTCTATTCCCAGAAAACCATGAGACTCAGAGTGTAACACAAACAAGTAGTGGATGTGAACAGATGCCCAATGAGGAAGTCTACTGAAAGGGGAAGAGTAAGTTGTTAAAACTCACCAAAAGGGTGGCCAGAATTATTTCCTTTTGACCCCATCAGCCAACATGTTTTTGTTTGTTTTTAATGTAGATAAATGCAGCATTTTTATCTATTTGGTAACACCTCTCTGTTGTACATTTACCTTCCACCTTCTCTTCATTCCCACTCAAAAATGGACAAAAATGACTATAATTTGTTGTAGGTAAGCAATTAAAAACAAGAGAAGCTAGGATCACTGTTGTATTAAGTCAACATACCACTGGTGTATGTGCAAAACAGAATTTCCAGCGGGGCCAGCTGCTGAGAGTTCTACCAAGTGACCATTTTCAAATGGATCAACTTCTTTACTCTTGTTGTTTGAAAACAAATCCATGAAAAAAAAAAATTAGGTGAAGCCCATAATTTATTCATCATCATCACCGTGAAAACCTGTGCCTAAAGGGGAATTTGTAAGTGCTTAAATTTGGTCTTGCAGATTTGAGAAGTTGGCCTCTAGAGAACTGTATTTCTAGAGTTTGTGGGTTATCATTAAGGAGAAGGCAGATGGCAGATAAAGAGATCTTTCAGATAACTTCTACAACTTCAGAAAACTTCTCTTTCCTTCGCAGCAGTCAGCTGAATGAGTTCTTAGGATAAAACCCACCAAGCAACATACATGAGGTGAAGAGAGGACATAGGTGGAACAGGAAAGAATGCATTTCTTGACCAAAAGCAATTCTGGCTTGCAAAACAGAAGGGTGACCAGCAGACCCCTGGACAGCTCACATGTCCAGCTATACAGGCATGGGTTATTTCTGGATGCATTTGCATTTATACAATGCAGGAGAGGCCAAGCCAAAACCTTAAAATCAGTCTGATCTGTAAGTCTGTCTGAAGCTCTAGCTAGAAGCCCTGCTAAATGTTTCTAAGTATCAGTGAGGAAAAAAAGCACAGTAGTCATAACAATTTAAAATTAACAAAATTCTTTGCAATGTAAATCATAGAACCACAGAATCGATTGGGTTGGAAGGGACCTTAAGGATCTTCTAGTCCCAAGCCCCCTGCCATCCTCCAGGACACCTTCCACTATACCAGGTTGCTCAGGGCCCCATCCAGCCTGGCCTTGAACACTTTCAGAGATGGGACATCCACAGCTCCTCTGGGCAGCCTGTTCCAGTGCCTCATCATCCTCACAGCAAAGAACTTCTTCCTAATATCTAATCTAAAATTACTCTGTTTCACTTTGAAGCCATTCCCACTTGTCCTGTCACTACGCACTCTTGTAAATAGTCTCTCTCCATCTTTGTTGTTGGCTCCTTTCTGGGAGCTGCACTTTTCACCAGATCTACCTACATACACAGAGAATACACACAGATAATTTTGATACAAAAATACTTATCTTCTCTGCTCCATTTGATAGTTCAGCATTAGAGAACAGAGCCATAGTAATGGAAGCTATGAACTTTTTATTTTGGAAGTTTAAAAACTCAATTTGAACAGTAGGACAGATGGGGAAACTGCTAAGCTTACATAAAATTGCATATTTCAAAGGCTGTTTTCTGGCATGATAACAAAAAAAGATAAATCTGCTAGAAACCATGCCAGAGGCAAGTGGAAATATAATCAAATCAGCGTCTGTAAAGCCCACCTTCTGAAGACTATTTGCTCTATTTCCAAGCAAAAGATTATAATTGCCTTTTCAAATACCTATAGCATGCTCTTAAGTTTAATACATTTCATTGTTTGCAAAAGAGTTAACTGCATCACAGTAAGAGTGAATACATTCCCTGTTAAATAAACAACCGTCTCCTGAAACATCCCTTATAAAGTCATAATAGCTAGGAATAACCTGGTAGCCCTCTGGCTCAGTGAGACCCTTACCAAAAGGCTCTTCTTCAACATCACTATGCATACATGGAAGCTTGCTTGGTAACCATACATAGCAGACAGATATTGCAGCATATATGCTAGAGCTGACTATCCCATTGCATACTAGAATAATCTTGATTTAAAAAAAAAAAAAAAGGCTCAGAATGGTGCTGCTTTGCATTTTATGTATCAGCTTTCATCTGAGGATCATAAATCTTTCTTTGTCCAAGAACCATTTTTCTAACCTCATATCCACAAGGTGGATATCCTTCTTTATCACAATTGTACAACCCCGAAAAGTAAAGACTGACTTGTTCTAAGTCACTCAAGCAGTAAAACCAAAACCATGTTCCAAAATCCAGACCATCATCCTGTTGTCAAAATTAAGCTGGCCTCGATTGGTGTGAAACAAGAGACAGACTGGCTGCAACTTTTTCCAGTTCAGTGGACAAAGCTTTCCCTTTAAGTGTGTTACAACATCGGAGCCAACAGAGCCAAAAAACTGCCTAACATAAAATGAACCACATTCAGACTTTCACTGCCCGAGCGTTGCACAAAGCCTCCATCTCAGAAAGATGACTGGCACACGTTCAAAGTGATGAGTAAACCTATCTCCTTCAATATGCCATTTCTGATACGGTGTGAGGGACAAACAAAACCCTTTGTGCTTATGAGGCAGTGAGTTTGGGTTTGAATAACTCAGACTTCATTTTACCTACCTCACATAACTGATTTAACTTTACAAAGTTAAATTGAATAAACCTTTTAGGAAACAAGACAGTGTCAGGGACATTCTCTTTTCCAGGAAAAAATCCCGAAAAATGCGTAAGAGAGCAAATGAGGAGTTGCTAATTGTCTGGCTCCAGCCAGCTGGCAAACTTGCAACCCTGAGGCCAGACCTCAGGCTCAAACCATTGGGTCTGAGATGAAGAATTCAGAACCACCTGAGAAAAAACTCAGGGTTGCACCCAAAAAACAGTTGGGCACACTCTCCTTCCCAAATTCATGCTTGGCAACGACTCCATGGAGCTTATTCACAATGTTTAAGCACCAAAACAGTTTAGCTGAGCCCAGCCACATTTCCTGGGCTCTTCCATGTGTCTTAGATAAATTGACAATGGGCTCTCAATGGCAAATTGTCCTGAGAGACAACAAGCACTTATCAAGCCTACAGTCTTCACACATACACTGCTCCAGTAAAGACTGCAGATTTAACTTCACATAAGCATTTCCAAGATGTCAGTATCAATCAAAAGGAAGAGTTTTCAAAAAATTTTCTTTTTCCTCAAAATAATCAGCATGACATTTTTAAGCTAGAGTTACAGTTCAGCACTAGAGAACCATGGTATGGCCCTTTTTGTTATGAAATTGTTAATAATTTTTGGGTTATCGAGTACCTGAAGTGAAGGTAAAGCACCATTTTTCATATCCACCTCAGTGCACTTCAAGTGCATTTGATAGATTTAAAAAAAAAAAAAAGGTTGGTTTTTTCAACAAGTAATTTAAGAAAATTATCGGTTTTTCTGCCAACAGAAATGTTAAGTTGCCCACATCTTAAAATATTAGTGTCTTACCCCTACTATGCTTCTACTGTAGCCAACCATACTCATGGTTTACAAAACCAAAACGAACTACTACCACACAATTTTTTTTCTTGTCTGAACATTTTCTCACTTTTCTTTTGAAAGAAAACTGACGTGTTCAGGCTATGAGAAAGGAAGTTCAGCTGGTATTTATTTCCACAACAATATTTAGCTGCCTTTAGAACTCAAGTTCCTATTGTGAAACTCTTCGTCCTTCACAGCACAGGGGCTGCAGAGGCCAGGCTATCTGACTGGCTAGAAAAAGCAAGGTGGTGTGGCTTTGAAGGGGCTACAGCAGGTACTGGAAGCAGCCCCCCAGCCATACCAATCAAGAGACTCCACATATGCTGAGGTATGTTGAGAAGCAGGATTTTGCTGCAGCTGACTACTTCCAGTTTGCAAGCCATTTCCCTCTGAAACAAGCTGATGTACCACTGGATACACCACCTCATGTTCCAAAAAAATGGCCACAGTGTGATTGAGTTAGGAGCTGCCAAGCTGTTATGATTCAAGGTACAGTACTTCTACCAAAGAAACAGCTGTAACATTGCCAGCACTGAAGCTTCCCAAAGCTAGGAAATGGGGGTCACAGCCAGAGCACAAGAAAGGGACAAAATCAGGAACACAGGAAAGGGACAAGATCTGATCTAACTAACAAATGTGATATTCTAAACTTCTATACTTCTAAACAAGGCAATTTGTGAAATGACTTGACATCCCATCCAAGCCTAAAACATTGTTTGTTTATATAATCCAAATCCACATGAGAGCTGAAAGCTATTTAAATGCCTACTGGTTTGGTGCAGACAGAACTGACTCAAGTTAAGCTGCTTCCAGGATGTGTCAAATAATGTTGGAAACAAGAATACAAGAGGCCAGCATTTGTCAGTTAACAAGCTGACACAGGAATGCATTTGTGATAGTTACTCAACACATGATTGTTTAATTTGTTTTTTTGTAAGCATCTAATTTGGGTCTCTGTAAGCAAGAACTTTTAAAAAACAACTAAAATAACCCCATAAAAAAACAAACAAAACCCACAAAACTAGACAAAAACCCCAAACAAACCGCAACAAAAAGCACACTACACTAGTTTTCTCCTGATATTAAAATTACAGACATCTGCCAATAATGCTCCTTTAAAAATCACGACAAGTGCAAAGAAGTTTTCAAATACCAATAGGAGTATGTACTGTACTGTCTTCCTCATTGTTCCTGACTGCACTTCTTAGGAAAAGAATATTAGCCTTCATAGTCAAAAATCATGCTGTTTCTGTAGCCTAAAGAAACAAGTACATGAAGACAACTCATTTGAAATTATCAAGATCTAAATACAGGCTACAAAATACTACCAATGTATTTCAAAACAAAAACAGTAGGTAGAAACAAATTGTGTTATTTATTGCATTGAAAGGATTTCAGAATTCTTTTCCTTTAGAGCTTATTTTACAGTAAATACTTCCTCCATCCTTATATAAATTTAAACATAACATGCTAAAAAAAACCCTAATATGCATGTGGTGCTTTATGGTAAAGTTTTCAGCAAATTACAGAAACAGATTCTTCTTGCCCTTTGGCTTCCTAATCAGTATGCAAACTCAAAAAGTCCCCAGAATGTAATGGTAAAAAAATTACACACCTACTAGCATTTCAATAATTACCACATTTATTTCCCTTATTAGTGGGAGCACCAAAACTTCCCTGTGAAAGAATCAAATGAGAGGAAGCTGAGGGTTACAGCAGCAGACCACAGCTGTCAAATCTAGGCTGGGTGTTCTTGTCCAAATGGTTTGATGGTGAACAGTGTTACGTGCTTTCTCTGAAGGAGAAATCATAAATAGTTGAGTTTTAAAGAAGAACAAGAAAATCCAAAGAAACAGAAAACCCCATCTAAACAAAAAACAACAAACCTCATGTCAAGAGTTGTGTCCCCACTCCCAAAAGAAGCCAACTACTCCAGTACCTTCCTGGTGACCTGGAACTACAGTTCCATGAGGGCATAAGCAGCAGGTGTTGGGACAGCACTGGGACGTATGTTACCTGAGAGTAGTGTAATCCTTTTTACTTTAATGATTACCAAAAGGAAATAAATTAACCTATGATGAAGTTGTAATTTATCTGCATGTGACAGCAACAGAGTGATGCATTTTGAGATCACTGAAAGAAACCTTAGCAGTTTGGGGTTCTGTTTGTATTCAAGGGTCCAGTGACCAAGCACTCCCTCAGGCTGTGCCAGCCCAGCCAGTCTGCAGCTCTCCTGGACAAATCCTAACATATCTAACAAATAAAAGCACCGAAATAGTGCAGCCACTTGCCAGATTGCCACAAGAACAGAAGTACAGCAGGTGGCCATCCACAACTCCAAATTAAATCACATGCTGCTCAAAACTTTATACCAATCCCTGTGTAGTGTTGTATCTGTTTAATGTTATTCTTCATCCTCAATTTTTAAAATGAAAGGAAAATGGGTTTTAGTGACACACGAACCATGGCAGGAGACAATGATCCAAATGGTCTCATTCAGCACTCAATAAAACAGAGAACAACTATGGCATCTTTCCCCCCTGCATTCTCCATTTTTTTTCCCTTTCAATATTTATTAAGTAAACCAGTGCTTATCTGGGCTAAATCCCCAGGCTCAGTGAAACACCAGGTGGTAGACTGGGGTAGTTTTTCTAGCAACAGATGGCTCAAACATTTTATGACAAACGGACACGGGACTATTGCTCGTCAGCCCATCTTTCAGTCACTCCTTTATGGAACAGCAGCAGCTCACCCGGGGAGCTGCAGCAGCTGCTCACCTGCCCCAGGGCCCCCCGGAACACGGGCAGGGCTGTGGGAGCCTCCCTGCCTGCTCCTGCCCACTGCTCAGGTGACACTCAGGTGACACTGCAGCAGGAGCCCGCCGTGGGTACCGGAAGGAAACCCAGTGCGTGCCATCTCACACCAAAAACCTGGGCAACACTGGTCCTACAGGAAAGATACAAAGGGCAACCTGTGACTCTATTGTTTCTCAATTATTTTCACTTGCTCATTCTTTTATCTGCCCACATCCACAGCAATTGCGAGCAGCTACTTTCAACCTTAAATAGGAAAGGAATTTGCTGCCTTCCACACTTTGCTATGCACCATAAAGGAAGGTTACTTAGTTCACCTGGTGAAGAAAACATTCTGTCATTACAATTATGCCAGTCTGAATAAACAGAAAGAGAGAACAAACCATAAAAAGAAGCACTGAATACTCTATTAATTCAATTCATTTCTCACTGGTAATTTAATTCCAGTAGGTCTGTACCTGAAATGCATACTGTAATACTCCCTCTCAAGTCATTTGAGGGGGATGGGGATAGCACAGAAGCCACCCCTCTAGGCACTACCACACTTCCACATGCCCTCTTCTCCCTCCAGAATTTCTCAGACAGGGACATGAGAAAAACATCTGCCAGTCTCATGCTGGCATTATCTTGAAATCTGAAATAGCATTTGCATTCATTTGGCAAAGGTTAATAGTATGCTTGTAATATTTTTAGTCATATAACATTGCTGAACTGATGTGACAGAAGTAAGATAGGACTATAAATAATCTCAACCCCCAGTACTGTCTGCTCTGGGATTTTGTTTTCTTGATTTAATTAATTAATTAACTTATTTATTTATTTTTAAATAAAGGACATCACCACTTGCAGAAATGCAAAGGCTATGAATTAAAAACTTTGCTACCTAAGAGAAAGGGCTAAGGGACAGAAAATCAGAGGCAGAAGCCTAAAGACTTTCTACATGCCTAAAAATATAATATAGGTTTGTTGGTTCTTTTTTCTCTAAAATAAATTAGTAAGCTGAGACTAAACAAAATTTGTGTTACATACAAAAGCATTAAAATTACATAAAACTACATGGCATGAGAAAAAGAGCATTGTTACCGGCATTTTGTATTAGTTTTGATGTCTTCAATCTCTGGTTTTCCTGTTGCAATACTATTAACTTCCATTCTGCTTACTGCAGTAGTTACCATCTCAGTTGAGGAGGCATCAGCTCAGAAGGAGAATTAAAAACAGTTGCATAATCTAATTGATACTTAATAAATAGAAGTGTATTAAATAAATACATTAATACTGTTGGAATAATGAATCACTCTACTAAAACAGATTATATTATTCAATTCCTCACTTGTTCCAGATAAAACGTTTATAGATGTTTCAACTGTTATTAAAATCAGAAATTTGGACCCCTGTTTTGGTATCCAGGCCCATGCCACAGCATTTTTAACACTGCAGTATAATAAAATGAATCATCATTAAATGTTTGTTACATTAAGACACTACCACATTACTCTGATCAGATACACAAGCCAAGCCCAAATAAGACCATATTTATTCAATTCAAATAGCACTTCTCTTTCTTCAAGAAAAAACCCAAACCCAGAGAATACTCAGCTGGTTCTTCTTGTCAAGAAATAAGCATCTCCACGTTGCATGTACACATCTAGGTTGTACACAAACTTTCTGGCAAACAGGAGAAAATGTGTAAGATTGTCTATAAAACCAGGGTTGCAAGACAAATGTGGGAACTAAATGACCATATTCCTGCAGAAGTCCTAGTCCAACTCCGCAACCCTCAGTCTGGGCAAGACAAACAGGACCTAACAACAATGAAATAAAGATGCTTTGAGTCCACGTTGCCTTCATGAACTCTTAGGGCCCACCCTTGCAATGCTGAGGTGATTGGAGGGAGGAAACAATCATATGCTCATGCCTTCCAATAATAACTAGCTCATCCCAATTTCACTGCTTTCACAAAGTGGATGAAAATCAGAAAGGTACCACCTCTGTGAAGCCAACAGTAACACTGAGCTGCAATGGATTTACACACTGGCCAGGGCTAGTATACAGCACGTATTAAACTTCAGCTGCAGGGGGCCTACAATACAATTCTTGCATTTCTTAAGCCATAGCAAGGGGGTCATTCTTCCCCAGGGCCACTAGTCAAAGTATTGAAAGCAGGACAGAATTCCAGTGGAAACAGCATGTGCACCAGTGTTTATCCCATACAGGCTTCTTCAGTCCTATATTGAGGTGGAGTGGTTTTGCAGTTCCTTAGCTAGCTAGTCTCCCTGGCCAAAAATTTAGCCCTTCGCTCACATTGACCAGCGATCCTACCTAGTATATGGTATTTAATGTGGTGTTATACATGCTACACTACAATGTCGTTTTCCAAGGAAAACAAATACTTTGAGTAGTGAAGGATTCAGATTGCAGCAAAGAGAGTAAGCAAACATTGTGTTTGCACACCTGTGCAGCTTCGGCCCAACGTTGCCTTTTATCACCTGCAGCTGTAAGGCCAGGCAGGCACTAGTTTGACAAAAAACATGAGGGCGCTTGCTTACAAGACACGGGGCATATCTTGACTTGTCTAGATTTTGTCTAGATTTTTTTTTTTGTGCTTTGAGGTGCATGCAAATACCTTTCTTTGATACTGAAGAGTCATTTTTAACCGTACACTGCAGATATATTTTAGTAAGTGGTACAAAGGTCCAGGGACAATATACCAAAGCATTGTCACGTACAAAGATATGGGGGCAGGAAATTGAGAAATGTGATCGTACCTTTAACAGTATTAGTCCAGACAGAAAAAAAGCAAGAGCCCGTCTTACATGCTCTCTACCCTTGTCAAGTGACTCCTATCCGTGCACCTCTCAGAGATGCACATGTGTAGCTAATGAGGTACCTTCCAGCTCCAGAATGGGTCTGGGGCACAGCTGCAGGCTGATGGTGCTCGCAAGGAAAGGGAGGGGGGAGTCCAGCTTTCGGTTTTGAGCCTCAGGTCAAGTCACTCACAGGATTTTAAATCATTAACTGCATGTCAGATCAGATCAGCCGCCTGTCCTTGTGGGCTGGATACCCAAATACACTCCAACTTTTTTCTCCTTGATTCACGTTTTTAAGTATCAAAAATGGCAAAGGAACAGACAAAATTCTAAGCTGTTCTTGAGTAAGTCCCTACTCGGACATCAATCCATAATAAAAGATTCAACACCAATAGTTGACTATATTCCAGACACACAGGAGCTTAACTTGAAACAAAGATGAAAAACAGGACAGCACAATCCTTGACTCAGAAAAAAGTGGATATCATAAAGCCCACCAACCTCATGGACTAAGAGGATTCATTTCTGTTTAGACTTCAGGAAACAAGTTCTCCAGCCATAAAGGCAGAAACAAGCTTATAAAAAGTTAAAGATGTATTGAATATTTTAGAATAGTTCAGTTAGAAATTACCTGCAATGTCCAACTAGTCATCTGGTCCAACTGCCTCCTCTGGACCTAACCTTACCTCTTCCCAAAATCAGCATGGCAAGAACTTACACATTCAAGGTGCAAAAATTCCAAAGCAATAAATTGAAAAATTGATCTCTGAAATTCCTGCTTTAAGGATTAAGCATTTTCATTTTAGAAACTGTACTTTTAGGAAGACAGTGTCTGTAAACAGTTAACAATTATCTTGTTTACCCTTCTACACTTTTTCCTTGTGCCTCCTAGCCAGTATTACAAGCATGGTACTCTGGCCTTACTCGATAATAAGGCCATGTGAAAGTGTATACGGCCCTATCTTGCTACCCTCTCTTCTTAGGAAAAGGGCAAAAACCATATTTACAAGTATCTGGACTTTTGAACAAAATCAAACAAGGGAACAGCAGTGCTCCAGACTAGCTGTGTGAGCAAACAACTACTTTGTCACTGAGAGCATTTCTGTTTTTAAGAATATTGTTTTGCAGCTCTTTTTGGCTCTGCTCTTTGACATTAATGTTGTTCTCTAAAGATGCCAAAAGAAAACACCCCCACTCCTGTTCACAGTCAACTAAGCTCTTTCCCAAGAAAAGAATCACTTGAAATTACATATACATACACACTCTGGAGCTAAAGTGGCACAGTCTCCTGGCCTCAAAAACCAAGGTTCTGTTATACATGCCTTGCACAAGGTAGGTTGATATAGTCATATAGAAAGAGGTCTTCGAAAACCTTCACCAACAAGGGAGCTGTATAGGACCATAGAAAACCCCTAGTTAGATGGGATCTCTAGAGTCCCCTTTACCTTCCCATCTAGTTTCAACACCTGCTTAAAACTGGGCTAATTCCAGAGTTCAGTAATGAAACCCAGAATTGTCCAGTTGAGCCTTGAGCATATCTGATGTGAGGGTGATCTGGCAGTGGTATTTGCCACCCCACTGGCTGCCAGGGTTGATTCAGCTGATGTGGCTGTTTAGGCAGGTATGCCCTTCCTCCCTCAATACTCCATGTGTGTCCCTCCCGAAGCTGTGCACTCAGCCAAACAGGATGAGCTGCCTGATAGACATGGTCTCATTCTAGGATCTCAGGCTGGAGACTCCCAAAGCAGGATACAAGCCTCTCGGGCAACCTGCTCCTGCTGCTTTATTCCCTCTTGCCATGAACATTTTTTTCGTTATAACCAGTCAAAATTACAATAAAATCATTACTGTCTTTGTTTCCATAACTACATGCTGCTAAGAGCACTCGTTGCGGTCCTATCACTGGGCTCCTCCGGGAAAATTTAGGTTTTCCTTTCTCTGTAGCTACGAATTAGGCAGTTGAAAACAGCAACAAGATCTCACGTCTGGGTCACTGATACCCATTTTATTTTCTGAAGTCCTGTGATGGGCTCAGTTTTCAAGCTCAATTCTCCCAAATGGTTAGCAAGAGTAATCATTTTCACCAGTTTGCTGGCTACACTCTTGCTAATGCAGCCAAGACCTTGGCCTTTAATGTTGCAAGGGAACTGAGCTGACTCAACCTAGCGTCCATGAGTTTAATTTTCTATCAAAAAACCAAAACACAAAACCCCAAAACCAAAACAGCCACAAACATAACCCACACACATGAAGCTGCTCCCAGCCCACACTGTTATCTGGAGGCTGTTCTATCCAAGGCACACACATCTTCACTGAACGTCATGAGGTTCTGTTTGCCCACTCCTCCCACCTGCTGAGGTCCCACCTAATCACAGGCTGCTGTGCCATCAAGCCCTCTCCTCCCTTTGGTGTCATCTGCAAACCTGGTAAGGATGATCTTCATCCCATCATCCACATAAATCAAAAATGCATGGAGTAGGACGAGCACCCAAGAAGCCCCACTGATACATCCATTATGACCATACACCCTCAAAAAATCAGAGTGTCCAGGTTGTCACTATTAACTAAAAAATTAACAAGCAGAATAAACTTTACAGCATACTGTGTATCTTTGTCTAAGCCCACAGAGAGTTGGAAGGTCCTACACTGTTACAGGTATGAAAGATTAAGGCTAGCTGACTCTTACGGTAAATTCACTGTGTAAAAAACAAGTAGGAAACAGCCAAACATGAAGCCATGTTCAATACCATAAATTCAAAATTAATTATCAACTGGTATTTACTATCTGTATAATCAAAAACTGTGGTGCGGTGCAGTGAGAGTCCCAGTGTACAGGAAAGGCTGCCTATTTTTACTGTAACACAGGAATGGTGGACACAGGCCACACAGTCCTAAAACAAGGAATGAGGAGAGAAAAAATCCTCACCCATATCTAACTGAAAGTATGGTCCCAGACCCAAATAATCTGCTTGGCACTGAAATACTAAATCTTTGGAATCTTTGGATTTTTTCTCACGTGTTTTCGGTTTTCCTCTAAAATAATAAACAATACAATTCAGAGTCTTAAAAACATAACTGGATTTGGCTGTAAGCTCTGGCATACACAAAGAGCAGAAAAACCTTAATGTTGTTAGATTATGACTTGCAGTGGGACTCTACTAAACCAGTTTGATCTTCTACCTCTGCCACCAACTTCCTATGAAAACCTTGTCAGTTCTTCTAATGCCTTTATTCTCTTAAAACAAAACTGTTTACACTTTCCTTCCTCACATGGCATATTAATTTAATATTTGTTAGATGCTAATTATACAAAATGCAATTAAGTACATAAGTACAGTTTTCTTTCTCGAGATCTCACATAATTGTCTCAGTGTCCTCATTCCTAAAACTCATGCTAGCTTCAAAGATCAATTACTCCATGGAACATGCTCCAAGAAATCTACTAGACAAAGTTACAGCCAGGCACCTAGACAGAATACTGGTAATTTCACAGTCTTGAACATTTGCCTTGTTCCCAAATAACCTATACCTGGGTCAGTTACAGCTAAAAACCCTTTGGAGAGCACAGCTGCCCTTTTTCTCACCTCCTGTCACAAAAGCTGAAACCCAGTTTCCTTTTTTTTTGTTCATCCTAGAAGTCAGGCTTTCCAAGATACAGTAAGAAACTCCACATGGAGAGCCAATATTTATTGGGCCACCTCACTTTAGTGGTCCAGGTGTTCTCAGACTACATAAATAAATCATGTTTCATTGTTTAGTAAAATACTGTAATTTTACATAGGAAGGAGAAAAGAAAATGAGCCGTAGTGAAGGAAAGGGGACTAACATCTTATTTCCCTGCTAAACCTTGATGCAGGTTACTACTGCCTGGTTTAGTATGAGCAAGTACAACAGATTTATCAGACAATTTCACTTTTTTGTTTCCTTAAGCAATGAAAAGTACAAGCATCCTCAAATTACCTGTACTAACCAAGGAAATGAGTTACGCAAGAAGCTTAATATCAAAATTAATTAGGATAAAGCTAAAGCTGCTGCAATCACATGCCTCAACCAAGGACTCCTGGAGGTAATTCAGCTTTCAACCCTCCACCTGTAAATTATTACCAGTCCCACCGTTTTAATTTTAGATTTTCATTCAGTACCGATGGGTTACTCCAACTGACACAGAAATGTCTGGAAATCACACAAAAAAAACCTTCCTATCTTTAAAAGCCTCATCAATTAGGGTTGAATTAAACCATAAGCAGCTTTCAAATTCCAGTGTCTGCACCTCTTTTTTCCCCTCCAGGTTTTGAAGTGCTCATGAATGCATTTCTAGTAATAGAAGAGCAACATAGCTGATTAATTTCAGCAAAACAATGGTGCCAATTCACAGATACAAAAAGTTTCAGTGTGTCATTCTCTCATTCCTGTTACATGGGTGGGAGTGGAGAAAACACCTCTACCTTTCCTAAGGTGGCTCATGACTGCGGAGACTGGCTACACCTCTGACCTGAAGACACAACCAAGGGAGGGTCCATGAGAGGAGAGGCTGTTACAAGATGGTTGAAAAAACTCTTTGAGGTATATTCAACTCAAGTTACAGCCAGGCTTTCCCTACTTCCCGAGTGCAAACTCCCTTCATGACTGCTTGGGCTATTCTCTCCTGAACAAACACCACACCTGTATCCCATGGTTTCCGCACAACAAAACACAACTCTGCACACCAAAAGCTCTGCTTCCTCAACCCGCTCAGGCCAGGTACCTGCATACACCCACACTCTGGGCTTGGCAGCTGCTGTACAGCTTGTGTTTAGGGGTTTTTGCTTAAGAACAGCAATTATTTCCAGCATTTGACAGGTGCAAAGCTAAGAAACCTCCTTTGTTTCTCCTGGCCTGTGGATAGTTAACCCCCACTGTTTAAACTTTAACTCATGAAAGGTGAGACAGATTTTTCTTTCATTGTTCAAGCTCAGTGAGCCTTCCACACTGACATGCAACTGAAGCAGAAAAAGCCCAAAACATATTAAATGTTGTCCTTACAACTACTGAGGTAAGTGTGTCAAGTAGTAGTTAATTTTTCTGATTAAAGCTAAGCCATTACCATCATCTCCATTTGCAGAGTGGCAGTGATGAATGACTGGGGGTGTTTCTCAATTTCATCCATAAAAATAATGTCACTGTTTTAAAGGCTCAAGGAACACCCAGAATCCATTGCACTTTCTTTATCCATTTTATTATTTTCAAGGACCAAAAAAACTAGCATTTACACAGACACACTTCAAGCCACTGTGGCTATAGCTGTTCCTGAGCAATGTCAGTTGGCCAGCCTATTCATTAGTCATAATGAAACACTATTTAAATATGCCCTTTGTTGAGCTTTAACTATTCCACTCAGTTGTGAAACTACCCCAGAAGTCACGGAGTTATTTCCTTAACTAACATCTGATAAACAAAGTGTATCTGGTGACTACACCTCCATCTGCAAGAGCACATACAACCCCCACTCCCTCCACCACCTGTCAGACCTTTGGGTTCACAGGTCACTGGGGTGTGGATGCAGAGCAGGAGAGGCCAGAGAGACTCTGACATCCCTGCACCTTCTGGCCTTCTTCCTTGCAAAAATATAATTATTCTATTAGTGGTCATTTAAAAGCAATTTTAGGATTACCAAACTCCAATCAAGTACTATTCAGCTGCTGTATTTTTCAGATTGCTTACAAACAGTATTTTACCAGTTGGCCAATACCTTATTTTTCAGCTCAAAACCCCTCCCACTCCAGGAGGCTGTAATTTCTAGAGTACCTAATTAGTCCTGGAAACTCCAGCATGAAATCCCAACTCTTAGAACTGTGAAATCACAGTTCTCTTTCAAGAATAAGACAGAAGACCCAGTAGAGACTGACTGACTGCACTGGGCACACCCAAGTAGGAAGCTTTCTCTCCAAACACAACTCAAGGATTCAGCAGGCTGCATCCCAAACACCCAACCTGCAAAGAGCAAGCCTCTGCTTTCAGTGATGCAAGACTGTCCAAGCAACACCTGAACCACGCAGCACAAACACAGAATAAAGGTGAACCAGGGAACAGTGTTGGGGGGAACAGCGACCAGCTTGGCAGCCTGGAAAAGACATTCCAGTGATGCACTGAGTGCAGCATTATGTAAAAAATTGCTGTTTGTTTTCTAACTGGTTTGTTTTCTAACTTACAAAACAATGTGCACAAAACTGTGGGCAAAACATTAGGTTGCAAAGTCAAAGACTAAAAATGCAAAAATACCAGAAGTGAGTCTGCCCCTATACATTAATACTTCCTCCTGGTGCACTTGTAACACAATTATTTACACAGGCCCGTAAATTTTCCCAGGACTCCCATCTCATCCCATGCTGGGTAAGATCGATTTCCCCTGCTTGTGTAATGAGGCAACTGTACTTTCTTCTCTCTTCACCAGTCATGGCAAACATGACTTAGTGGTACCCAGAAGGAGAAAACACGGTGCCCTAGTGAAGAGCACTGATTATCCTCAAAAAAAAAACCCACCTCCCAAAACCAGAAAACAACTACAAAACCAGAAACCCACCCACAACCCAGTTTTGAAGGATGTTCCTGCTCCAGAATTCATTTACACTTGCAAATTGTACCGATATTCATTTTAGAACACACAAGCCTGGGTGGAGCCTGTCTGACTTGCAGCAGCAGCAGCTTTCAACAACAGGCACTGGGCATGGAAGGTCACAGCCACAGCTCAAGGTTCAAAAGCAAGAAACCTGTGGGAGTCACACATCAGATGACTAAACCTGGGATACATGTGACCCTATTCCCACTCGCTAAATCTCCAAACACTAAGTAACAAGGAATACCATGAAGCTCTGACCATAAAGAGTACTGTGAAAATAAATTGAACCATTTGTGTAAAGCACTTGCATATTACAGGGATGGGAAGTATGCAAAAAGCTTAAGAACATTAAAAATCATGCCCTCTGCAAGAGTTTGCAGGTTTTAAAAAGAATTATACACCAGTAAATAGCACTTGAGAATGTGCCATGGAAATTGCACCACAGCACTGAAAATGGAAGTAACCTTCAGCAAACACCAGCAGGTAATCACTGAGTAAGAATTGTCACAATGTAAAGAAAACAATGCTGCATAGCTGTTCTTCATATTGATTTTCATTTCTGAGTGTTTGATTCTGCACATTCAGTAATACTCTTTATAGCTGTACATCTGCAGCTATGAGAGAAAGGAATTGTCACCAATACAGAGTGAGGGCTGCAGTGACAGCTACTAAGCAAAGCTTTAGGTCTGAAATTTATATGACAGATTTCAAGTTATGACACTTACAGAGTGACCTCAGTCCTTCACCCTACAGACTTTCAATCCCTTTATTGTTTTTTATGGAAGTCTAAACAACTGCTTGAAAGAATGGAAGAAAATTTGCTACAGATTTTTCTTCTGCTAAATCTGATGTAGGTGCAGTAATAGGTCTTAAACCATCAGAAATGTTTTTGTTGACCCAGGGGCAGGGTAGTTTGACCAAAGCCTTCAGCTCAACACACTCCAGGCACAAGGGTGTTGCCACAGTAAAACACTTCAAGAGTAAAACACAATTACTTTGTTTGCATTTTTTTCTCTCCCCTCTCAGTCAATCTGTGTCTAACAAAACAGCCATTCACATTCCTGTTTAAAATCTACTCCTGTTTTTCTGTGTTTTTACATGTTGAGTTTTATGTTGCTTAAATATCTTCCCTATGACATAACAGAAGGCATGAAATACCAACAGAAAACTTTTATTAAGATGTTTGTCCACACTTGGTTTTTTAAAACTATTAGATATTTAGCTAAAGATCTGGTAAAAACCTGCCTCAATGCATTTTATGGGAAGAGCTACAAGGAAAATCACCTGCTCCAAAACAGAACCATTTGTGATCACAAGCACACAAAAAATATCTTTTACCAATACATCAAAAATAAAAGCCAGTTCTTATTCTGATATCCATCATCTTTGAAGAAACTTATCCTCAAAGAATGCATAGTTTATGGATTACCATATTCCACGTAAAGCAAAAGTCTGTCCTTCTCTAAGTCTACCACACAAAAAACTTACCAAAAAATTGTGCAATTAATAACGAGACAGAGCTGACAACATGAGATTTGCAAGAAAATCTAAAACTTTCCTAAATAACTGGTACTACAGAAGAAACTATCACAATCTCCTTAGTATTTCTGTTAAAACACATGTTCCATGGTTGCCATTTACATAAAATAACTCGGTGTCAGTAAAGAACATCGCAGACAATGGAGATTTGACATTTTTCACATATTCAGGTGATTCTTGGAATCACCTGAAATCCATCACCTTGACATGAGATAAACACTGATAAACCAAGGTGCCTGCTTCACCCTCCACAAACCAGAAAAAAATTTCTGCTTTTAATTTGACAGGACATTTTAAGGCTAATTTTGCCAGTGTTTCTGAATTACTAACAGCCACAGGAACTCCTGAGTTAAGGAGCAGAAGGTTTGTTAAGTCTGCACCTTTTGAGGAGATTTTACCTTGAGACAGAAATGGAGCTGTTAAATACATCAGCAATTTACCCTAAGATCACTTTATGTCAGGAAGAAAGGTTGTAGCAAACATCCCAGGCCTCTCTCGAAGTGACTGAATGGAAATTTTTCAATGTCTTGCTTCCAGTCTTCACTACGGAACATCTGTAAGCTATCTGGGATTCCTTTGCATCAGTGAGCAAACAGGATGGAAGCAGCTCAGTGCCAAGAAGTTTCATTAGCCATTTTCAAGTATTAACATCAAAGATTAGATCAACACAGAGTAACAACTTCAATTCAGCATTAGGGCATAGGTGTAGTGCTTCCTAGTGGACTTATCAGTATTCCTTCCCCTCTGTATTTTGAATATACTTTCAATTGAGAGTTAAACAAGGATGCAAATTTCATAATGAGTCCCAAGGCATTAGTAACCCCTAATAACAAAAATCATGTATATGTTTATGGGAAAATATTTTGAGTATGAATCTGACCTGCAATTTATGTTTCACACATGACTTCTCTGGAAATTGCCATAACAAAGTGCTATTTATGACTGCTGACAAAGCTACCCACATTTCTTACTCCTGTGACTCTTACGACCCCAATATCTCCTTTTGTAAGGCCACCAGGTAAGTCTGGAAGGCTTATAGCAGTACGAAGGTTCCTTGTCTCTTCAATAGTAAGTCCTTAGAGTCAGAGTTATTCCCACTAAACTTCCACAGAATAAAGCCTGCTCTACATCCATAAGGAAGTGGAAGACAGACACAACCACTCTGCTTAAGAATGTAATGCCTTAATCCTTCCCAGTGGTACCATTTTTGATAAAAAAGTAAAATTTTGCTCTCAAACAGACATTTAACAATGTCCTTGGGAGATATAAAGCCAGCACATAACCAGGAACCTTAATAGAGATATATATAAATAAGCACACACAGAGGCATATACATTTTTTATGTTACATATAAAAACATTTTTAAGTAATATACAAACCTGCAGAGCTTGACGTAACAGTGTTTTTTCTAATTGTGATACTATAAGTACAGAAGAACTTGGGGATTGGAACTAGATGATCTTGAAGGTCCCTTCCATCCCAGGCCATTCATGATTCATTCTAAGAAGGGGGTGGTTTGTTTGTTCTTTGCGTTTGTTGGTTCTGGTTTGTTTGGGTTTGGGGTTTTTTTGGGCTCTCCACTCCACAACTGCCAAATGCTGTATTTCTCTGCAGACAACTATGGACATTATAAATACACAGATCAACACAACCAGCTCATGTTTACATGCAGAGAGAGTAAAGCAACAAATAAAGTCTACTTATAATACATGAGGAACTGCTATATTTTGCACACAAAATAGCAACAAGGAAGTTGGATAACCTACAACAGTGAAGAGGGACTGTTTGTGTTAGCCATTGCTTGGCTATGGGGGACTGCTCAGAACATGAGCAAATCTGATAAGGAAAACAGACAAGAGACCTTAGGAATTACTGATCCATACTTGTATGCTCCAGTTGTACTTATTTAACTTCTGAAACTGCATGGATGCTAATACCAAAGAACAAAATAATTCAACATAATTGTATCAGATATCAAAAACTATAAACAAACATGTTTGGCTTAAGTTAGTTTTAAAGAAATATTTAAAGAGTTTCTGGACTTCTATTAAAGCAGTTTGTTTAAACATATTAGGGAAAGCAATGGTCCTATGCTATTTTTGAGTATTTTCTTTTTCTCCATATATGATACAAACTCCTTACAATCCAGATTTAACCTAAGCCTTCCTAATACCGGGGTTCATCTTGTAAAGCCTTGGGAATCCTAGGAGACAAAGTACCAGAAACAAAGGTAAGGTATTTAATAAGGCACAGCTGCCTTTGAACTACCTATGCTCTCAGCTCTCCTGTCAATCTTAAGGATAGGTTATACAGGATGACAGAGAGCCATGGCCTTGTAGAGTAGCTCAGTAAGAAGAGGTCCAGAAGCAGAAGGAGAGCTGTCCATCTGTGGCCATGGAGAGCTGTTTTAACTGAAGATGGCTGCTTTATTTCCCTACCTGTCTCAGAGTTCTTGGACAGTTAACTGTGATATACAAATACAAGCACAATAATTTTCACTGCTAGTGTAACTCAAATTCACCAACCCAAGCTAATAATACACCTTTATCCACCCCGCTCACCTACAGGGATATCCTGGAAAACAGCTCTACTTGTTAGTATGCAGCTACGAACAGTATGAGTTTTTCCAAAATATAATCTTTTTCCCCAGAAGGTCTTTCATCAGGTTTTGTTGCACTATTATTACAACACTGTGCCATTAATTCCTATGTGGGATCCAGCATATTAGTCAAAGATAGAGTGAAATCACTTATCCAATAAGAGGTCCGGCAAATACACTCAACTTGGATTTTGGGTTCCAAATAGACAGAGTCTTCCCTGTCTCTTAAAAGCAAACACCAAGAGAAACATGCTACAACCATAACAAATCAGCTTGTAATAGCTACTAGCCATGCTCCCTTTTGTATGCATTCACATAGCAATATATTTTTTCCTTGGAAACACAAACTGAATCCCTGTGCAGTTGAATAAATGATGGTTGGGCTAATGGTTCAGTGTGTCCACATCACTGCTATCGATAAGTGTCTTTATAAAAAAATAAAGCCAACCAAAGGAATAACAACAACATAATCCAAATTTGCTGTGGGTCAGTAACAAAAACTTTCATTAGGGAACTTCAGATCTCAATGCTGAGAAAAAGGTAGCCTTGTTAAAACATACTGCAAGCTTCTCATTATCATCAAGTCAAAGTAAGAAAAAATATTCTTATTGAAAAGCTTTGCCTCTCCCTATTGTAAACATATCAAAATTAGAAACCAAGAAGAAAAGCATTACAAATCAGCACTGCAGAAGTCAAAAAAACCCTCAGACAGTGAGGTAATGATTTTCTAACTCTATTTCAAACCTCAAATCCTTAGGACAGTGGGCAAAGGTTAACAAAAGAGCACCAAGGCTATAAAGAGATGCATGTCCCTACCAGGGAAGATGTGGGAAAGGAACATGTAGCAGCCACAACTAGAGCTACTTGAAGCATATTTTGAGAAGACAAAATAAAGCTGCTCCCTCTCTCCATCCTGCTACCTGCCATCTGCCCATGAGGCCACAAAGCAAAGCCACATTTTTGGCAGGGCGTGAAGCTGGTAGCAGCTGCATCACCACAACAGCTCCAGCAGGGAGCAGGGGAAAGAGAAGGGAAATGGAGCAACTCAGTGTGTTCTCTTCACATGGAAATTTGCACCAAGCAATGATTCCCAGCTGGAAACCTTGTTATGTAAGTAATATCATTTAGGACGTTAGAGGAAGCCAGTTACAGCCCATTCTCCTCAATCCAAACATTCTCCCTGACCATTTTCTTAGAATATGACAATGTCATCCTAGCATGTGGTTTCTGAGCAATAGCCACAAGAAATTCAAGATCGGCACGCTGCATCTCACAGCATCAGTAAAGAATCACAGCAACAGAGTGCGCAATACCTGGTTTATTCTCATTAAATGTCCTTCCTATAATAATTGTAATATGTTAAGTAGCATTTCACAACAGCTCAACTTAAAAATTTTGCAACAACCACGCTTAACTAGTGTCTTTTATGAAGTACAAATGGAAACCACAAATTGAAGAGCATGCACTGCTTGCTGTAAAAACTGTGAACTGTTGACTTAAAAAACATGTTGCTCAAGACATATTTTAACACTGCATGATGCCATTAACACTGAAAACCAATGTATTTCAAATATGAAGCAAATAATCCTTTTCCTCATGAGAGGAAGCCAAAAGGGACTTGGGGGTGCTGCTGGATGAAATACTGGACTTGAGCCATCACTGAGCTCTTGCAGCCCAGAAACCAACTGTATCTTGGGCTGTATCCAAAGCAGTGTGGGCTGCAGGGTGAGGGAGGGTTCTGCCTCTCTGCCCTGCTCTGATGAGACTCTGAGCTGGAGTGCTGCATCAGCTCTGGGGTCCCCAGCACTGGAAGGACATGGACCTGTTGGAGTGGGTTCAGAGGAGGCCACAAAGGTGCTCAGAGGGCTGGAGCACCTCTCCTATGAGGCAAGGCTGAGAGAGTTGGGGCTGCTCAGCCTGGAGAGAAGGCTCCAGGGAGGCCTTTCAGTACTGAACAAGGGCTTACAGGCTAGATGGGGACACACATTGTAATAGGGTCTGTTGTGACAGGAGAAAAGGCAATGGTTTTCAAGTAAAGAGGTTGTCTAGAGATGTGGTGGATGATCCATCCCTGGAAACATTCACAGGCTGGACAGGACTCTGAGCAACCTGATCTAGTTTAAGACGTTCCTGTTCATTGCAGGGACTCGGACAAGGTGATCTTTAAAGGTCCCTTCCAACCCAGACCATTCTGTGATTCTGTGACAGTCAATCCTACAAACTTAACCACATTCTGAAGCTACAGGTTTACCATACCTTGAATTTATATTAGTTCAGGACTAAATTAGAAGCAACTCTGCTGAGCCATAGAAGGAAGGTGAAAACAAAGTCTGTGCAAAAACATGTTTAACCTGTTTTCTAGAATGCTTGAGCATACATGTTACATCTATGTATACATAAACACTCAAATTCACAGGTTATAAATGCAATTACAAGCTATAGGACCAAAAAAGACCAAATAAATTTCATACATATAAAAACAAAATAACCATAGCTCCCACTTCTCATGTAAAAATTCATCCATTTCGAAAATCCTTCCCTTTTTGGTCTTTCCCTTTGAACAGCTTAAATGACTTTGCTGTTTCAGTCCAGCACAGTTCATATAAATAAGCTAGCAAATGTGTCCAATACTAGGTAAACAAGAGACCTCCTACTAATAGCAAGAAATAAAATACGAAAAGAGGAAATATTTAAAGGAATAATCTCAAGTTTAGATATTATGTATTAAAAAGGCAGAATCAGAAGCTAAGAGCAATCTGAAGTAAAAATTCCATTTCCTGCAGCTTTCCTTGCGTAAGAAGTTTTACAGTCTGGATTCAGGATTCTAATTAAACACAGTATTCTTTTCTGACAGAATGTGAAAGAAAATTCTTCACTGTATTTAGGATATATCCATCATTACATCTTTTCTGACTCTAAATAACATTTTCACTCACCACTGTATTTAGGATATATCCATCATTACATCTTTTCTGACTCTAAATAACATTTTCACTCACCTTCATTTTTTGGAGTTACAGGTATCAATTTGACAGCTCCACAAAGTAAATGCTCCTATTTGATGACTGGTATAAGGTATACGTATACAAACTAGACATCTATTACACAAATGGGCTACATTTTAAAAGCACAGAGAAAGACAAAATAAAAACTGGAGGCATATAAAGTATTTTTGAACAAAAATCCATGCTAGTCAATTGGATTGAGGTAATCACAGACTGCTTCTACACTGAGTTTTGCTATATTTTAGAAAATTTTATTTAACACCATACTTATATAAAAAAGAGCCTCTGCCTCTCCACTACTGAGCTTCCCTTGAGATTATGCTAATAAACAATAATAGACCCAAGGAAAACAATAGGGTTTTTCCTATTTGGAGTAAACACATATAAAATTCGTTGGTATTTGTGTTACAATGGTAGTCAGAGGCATTAACAAGGGTCAGTTTCCATTGTGCTCTGAGCTGTGAAATCAATACATGAAAAAAGTTGACTATTTATCCTGTTAAAAGTAGTTACCAGACATTATCTCTTAGTAAAGTTTCAAATTCAAACACATACTTGGAATGAAGCAATTCTGTGTTCAACTATGTCTTGCCGTTAGCCTGTGTTTTTCCCTTTTTTCTCATTGAAAGTTAAAAAGAAGATTTTACAGGTAAATAAAAAATGCTGGATGAAAAGATAAATACAAAAGAAACGGTTGTCTATGCTCATGTCCCACCCAAGAGTGGTGCACCAAGGAGCAAGACAGCAGCTGAGGTGTACAATGCCAAATGGGAACTGCTGGACTGCACAGGTAGTATACCAACTTGCCTTGGCTAAATACGCCACAATAAAATCTCAGTATACCATCACTCTTTGCAGACACTTGTTAAGCAGAGACAGGAATTACAACAAAACTCAGTGTAAAAAGCAAGAGCTTTGTTGAATACAGACAAAACAGATAAATCACTATTTTTGCTCTTTGTGGGTTAGCATCTGACATAACCATGAGACAAAACCCTTTCAGAAGTATGAGAGAAGATGCTTTTTCCACTCAAGCTCACTCAAGCATTCTCTGTTTCAGGACAAACACCTATAAGGTATTAGTAGATAGTCTTTTGAACCAAAAACAAGTAAAATCATACTTGTCAGTAAGGACAAGTTTAGGTCATGTTGGTTTCTGCATTAATCCTGCTACACCAAGTTTCTGCAAGCTTTCCTGTGCTGCCTCACTAGGAAAAGTCAGGCCTGGTAGGACAACAGCCAACATGCAGTTAAGTAGATAAATAGTCAAAGCTACCAACCACCTGCTTCCAGCACTCAAAGCTTTAGCCTTTTCTGCTCAATTCATCTGTCTGAAATAGTAAAACAAAACACCTGTTAACATAGGGGGTCATATAATATTCAAAACACTGATTCTGTAAAGCTCATATAACCCATCTTAAAACCAACTAACAAGAGCTCCTCTTCATATTACTGAATCGCCCTTTTATCATTCTACTGTATTTCATATATTCTGGTCTACTGGTTAAAAGCCCAGAAGAGCAAGGGGAAAAAGGAAAACAAACAAAAGCAATAAAACTTTCCGTTCTTTTTCACATTTTATGACTGTACTTTCTGTATGCAGGCAAACCAAACCAAGCAGAGCTCTGTCCTGATCCTGTCCAATGTTATTTCAATGGACATCCATTAATACTGTGTCCTCTCTCTGTAATGCTATTGCACATTTGAGGAAAATCTAAAATCTCTTAGTATCTCCTGCACTTTTTAGTGCTGGAGCAAGTAATTTGGTTACCTCTCAAGAGAAAGAAACAAGAAATTCCCCAACAGATGGGAGGTGAATGTCACATGGCAGAAGCAGCAAGAATTCTGACTGCACATCCCCAAATTAATTGCAACACAAAGTTCAGCTTCAGTAGTCCACTACTGCGTACAGTCTGCTCGGATAAGTCATAAATATTGTTCCAAGGACAAGAAAGTATATACAGCCTACTGTTTGAAGTAATAAAAAACACACTGCAATGTCTCAGACTGCTGCTGTTTACAGCAGTTGTCCGCTATCTCACCACTGTTTGAATCACAAGTTCCTCAGGAATCCTCACCAGTGCTTTGCTTTGGCAAACTCCATAGGGGCATTTTCCACCTGAAGGCATGCTGACTTACAAACTGTTAATATTCTAATTCCATTCGCATTCCTTAAACTGACATACACAGTGGTGTATTTTATTCTTTTGCACACCATAACCCTGTAGTAGTAGGCATAAA
>VZRL01002764.1:321378-332448 GCA_013397895.1 Origma solitaria | reverse complement strand
GAGTGGTGGCTGAAGGATTTAGGTTGGAGGTTTGTGCAGTGGTGAAGAGGGCTTTGGAGGTTGTCTCAAACAGAGACATCTCTGCTCTAGTGGAAGAGGCTGGAGCTGTAGTGCCAGGACGAGATGTGGATTGTGCAGCTGCAGTGGAGGATTCCATCATCATGGAGGTGGATACAGTGCTGGACTCAACGGCTGAGGCTGACAGAGTAGCATCAGTGGTGGTTTTCTCCATCACAGTGGTGGTGCTGCTTGTAGCTGTGCTGAGAGCTGGGGTGGTGGTCTCCAGAGTGGAGATCTGAAGAAGAGCAGAGGTTTTTTCAGTAGCTGGGCTCGTCCCATGCACAGAGGTGGATGTTTGTGCATGGACTGTGGTGGTCACAGGTGTTGTGTCACCTCTTACCTGATCATGAGCAGATGTTCCAGTGGGGCTGGAAGCCTCTGCAGTTACTCCTTCTGGAGTCGGTTGAGCTGTTTGTTCTCTCGTGGAGAGGGTTGTGGTGTTCTCATGGTCGGTCTTGTCTTCCCGCGTGGATATTCTTGAAACCGTAGTTGTACCATCAGCTGGGCTTGACCTTTCTCCTGTCCTGGATATCATATTAGTTGTGGATGTTTCCTCCTTCCCAGGAGTTGTAGGAGGCCCTGTTTCCATGTTAGGAGTTGATTTTGTTTCTTCTGTGGTCTGTGTTGTCCAATCCGTGCCTTGTTGCTGTGAATTTCCTGTAAGAGAAATTGATTTTGTACGTAGTTTTTGAAAACCTCTACTCTTCTTAATTCTCTATATTATTGAAATTACTTCCCTGTGCATCCACTGTTTATATAAATATTCTTTACAGCAATTTTTCTGTTTTCAATATGTCAAAATTCAGAGATTTCTTTTGTCGTGGTATTATAGGAAATATGTCCCTATATTTACATCTCATTGAATATTAAGGAGTGAAAATACTGAGGAATCATTTGCTGATCAAGAACTGTATTATACAATGTTAGCACAGAGTCACAGAATGGAGTGTGTTGGGAGGGACCTTGAAAATCCTTTTGTCCCACCCCTTGCCATGGGCAGGGACACCTTCCACCATCCCAGGCTGCTCCAAGCCCTGTCCAGCCTGGCCTTGGACACTGCCAGGGATCCAGGGGCAGCCACAGCTGCTCGGGGCACCTGTGCCACCACCCTCACAGGGAGCAATTCCTTCCTAATACCTATCCGAAATCAACCCTCTTTAAGCTTGAAGCTGTTCCCCCTCAACCTGTCACTCTGGGCCTTCATCCAAAGTCCCACTCCATCTCTCCTGGAGCCCTTTAGGCACTGGGAGGAGATCTAAGGTCTCCCAGGAGCCTTCTCATCTCCAGGCTGGACAATTGCAGTTGTCTCAGCCTGGCTCCATGGCAGAGCTGCTCTATCACTCTGCTCATCTTGGTGGCCTCCTCTGGACTCAGTCCAATGGCTTGAGTGATCACTGCACCTTCATCCCTTCAACAATAGTATTGTCACAAACCCTCTTGCTCTTTATCTGCTCCTCCATGCACTCAGATCAATAGACATGTCCAGCTGGAGGCTCTCTGCAGAGATCTTTGAAGAAGAACAGTAAAACCAGAATGTTCTTTACAGCTGAACATGTGCATTTGCATGGGCAAGGTGTCCCAGCTTCCTCAACTAGAATTTGGGAGAGACATTCATCTTCTTTGCAAATCACTTGATCCTGTCTTCCAAAATATTTGCAAGATTCATGACCTTTATCATTCCATAGATAATCTTTCAAAGGATTTAGGAAAAACTGTCCCTATGGTAGAGAACTGATGACATTTAAAATGTAGTCTCACTTACTGCTAGGCATTAATTTTTAGGGTTTTTTTAATCCAAGTTTTTTCATCTAAAACCAGAAAAGAACAGTAACAGCCATCTATGAGAATTTCCCTTTACCCTGGATAATGTCTTCTTTTAGGAAAGTGTTATTTCAATCACTGTTAAAGTTTATTCTCTGAATAAATTCCTGAGGGTCCAGCTGAAGGACTCTTGACAAAAAGGAAATTGAATCAGGCTGTACCAATTTGTTCCTTTTCATACTTCTTAACACTTTATTATTTTATATGATCTTGTTATTTTTTGATAATTAGTTTTAAGATGCTCCTGCTTTTTGCAGTAAAGATAGTTAGCAGAGAACTCCCCAAACCCCAAACTCCTTTCTTTCCAGTGAGAAATCCTGTTCCTACCCATCCCCATCTTTTTGATGTCCCCAGTATTCCATGGAAAAGACGGTCAAAGAATGTTCAGAGTTTTCTGGAATAACTTCTTGAGAACACGGAGCTGTTTCAGGATTTGAATATATTTCACTGAGGGATGTCATACATATCTGTAATTTTCAGATTTCAAAGCACCAGTAGACACCCAAATGGGTGAATATAGGGGTCAAAAAAAATGCTCTGAACAAGTCCAACATTTTTCAAGAAAAATACTTGGAACAAGTCCAACATTTTTCCAGCTTCTTTTTATGTAAGCATTACATATTCATACTCTGTTTTTTTTCAAGCTTTCTGAATTGGCAACACCTAAAAAAATCTGCTATTCATCCATAGCTACTCCAGTGACGACAGCACAATAGCCATGGGTTTGTCACCCCAATTATATTGCCCTGTTCCCCTGAGGAGCACACAAATGTTCCAAACCACCCCAATGGTGTGGCTCTAAGGAGGGGCTCATTCTATTAATAATCCGTCACGGGAATCACACCCCGGTCTCTCCCCTGTCAGGTTGGTTGTGTCACCTCAGGAGATTCTCTTCTGCTGAAGCATTCCAGGCTCATTAGTAACGCTCTGGCTTGACACCCACCAGGAAACGAGAAGGGCTGACATTCTGCCTTGGGTAGTGCCATTAGGAGAGGAGGGATGGGGAAAGGAAGAAGGACTCAGGCCAAGCTGTCTGCAATGTGAGGAATCATTACCACATCCCAGCGTCCTCACAAACAGCTTCATGGAATTGTGGAATCATACTTTGGCCATGGTTTAGTCCCTTCCGACCTTAAAGCCCATCTCGTTCCATCCCACCTTGCACTGTCCCAGGGTGCTCCAAGCCCCGTCCAGCCTGGCCTGGGACACTTCCAGTGCGTGGGATGGGACAGCTCTGGGCAACCTGTGCCAGGGCTCCCCACCCTCAGAATCTTTCCCTATTATCTCATCTCTATCACTTTGAAGATATTTCCTCTTCTCCTGTCACTCCAGGCCCTTGGAAATTGCCTCTCTCCATCTTTATTGTTGGCTTCCTTCAAAGCACTGCAAGGCCACAATGAGGTCACCCCAAACTTCTCTTCTCCAGACTAACAATCCAAATTCTCTCAGCCTTTCCTCCCAGCAGAGCTGCTCTGTCCCTCTGATCATCCTGGTGCCTCCTCCGGACTCACTCCAAGAGCTCCCCATCCTTTCTGTTCTGGAGGCAGCTCTGAGGGCGGGGTCTCACCTGAGCAGGGCAGAGCCACATCAAATCTGTTTGTTGTCACAACTCACCAGCTGGACAATGGAAGGGAAGAATTTGTGTGAGGTTTTGCAGCTATTTGTTGTACCTCCACTCCCCGAGTTTGCTCTGCACCCACCTGGAGCCACCACCTCCACTCTCAGGGCTGCACTGTCCCATGACCACTGTGCAAAGCAAAGCACTGACTGTCCCTCTCAGCAGGACTTGTCACCTGGGATCCAGCCCAGAGCAAGGCACAGCTCTGTCCATTCTACACAAAAATAATGCCCTATCACTTCCCCATTCCTAAACCTTTGTTGTCTTTCTGGATTCCAGACTCAACCAAGTGATGCTCTGGTATTTTGTGCATGAGAGGGTTTAGAAAACAGCAGAATAATACAAATAACAGGCGTGGTAATATTAATGTTAGAACAGAATAGAAGCCGTGGACGGTCAGAGGAGATTCAGTGAAAGGAAGGAGCAGCCAGTGTGGCAATGAGTAAATTGGTAGTAGCTCCTCAAGCTTTGTTTCTACTCACAGACCTATCTTTGTCTAATTTATTCACATTAATGGTCACAATATCAAACACAGCACAGGTTTTAGAATTAAGGATGCACATAAAAACCTTGGGATGACAGGACAAGGGGGAATGGCTTCCCACTGCCAGAGGGCAGGGACGGATGGGATATTGGGGAGAAATTGTTCCCTGGGAGGGTGGGCAGGCCCTGGAATGGATTTCCCAAAGCAGCTGTGGCTGCCCCTGGATCCCTGGCAGTGTCCAAGGCCAGGCTGGACAGGGCTTGGAGCAGCCTGGGATGGTGGAAGGTGTCCCTGCCCATGGCAGGGGTGGCACTGGGTGAGTTTTAAGTCTCTTCCAATACAAACCATTCTGTGATATTAAAAAAAAATACATATATATTTATTTTATATATATAGAAAGTATATTTTTCTTTTTAGAAGAAGGATACATATCTCTAAAAGAGTCAGGAATAAGTAGGTTTTTTCCTAAAATGAGTAACACTGGAATCCTCATACCTTGGTGCATTTATATTTCTATATATTCTTTTCTATATTAATATCTATGTTATTTTCTATATAAAAATCCAGAGAATGGCTTGATTCTTCATTTTTTATCTGTACTACCTGGAGGTTTTAAGCCATTCCTGGCCATGCCTAATAGACTTGCTATGAGGGATTTTTCAGAACATTGAAAGAGATCGGGTGATGCACAGAGCTAAATTCTCTGTATCCCAACTCCTCTGGGAAACAACCTGGAATCACACATTTCTAATGCTAATTGGATATATATTCATTTCATTAATAATTTTGCATACTTTAAAATATTAAAATACGTTAAATTATTAAGACTGAATTGCAAACTCTAGAATTAAGGACGTGACCCTTGTCCTTCTAAAGGAACCTTTGGTGAATTTACAGAGAATTCACCAAAATACCAAAGTTTCCTCACTACAACACACCAGGGATTTCCTGATCCCAGCCAGGAATTCCTAACAGGAGTTTCCATGCTCTAAATCAAAGCTGGATTTCTTCTGCAGTGCAGAGGTGAAAAGGAAATATTTTCAGATCCACCTGCACTTAAAATTCTGCTCTGGGCAGGAATCCTCGTGCAGATTTCTATTCACCAGCTCAGACAAAAGCAGCCCAAATGTTACCAGGACAGAGTAAATTAACTAAAATTAATATAATTTTATTAATCTTTTATTGTTAATTATATATTATTACTATATTATTAATATATTTATTTATATACTATTAATATATTTATTAATATATTAAAATGCTCCAATATTTTTGAGCCCATATAATTTAAAGCAACGTTCAGCTCCTATGTTTCCCCTCTAATTAAGAATTAAAACACATTTAATTGCCTTTAATTTAAAATTAATATCAATTAAGGTTTTGTGAACAAAAGCATTTTATATGTTGTCATCAATACAATTAAAATGTCTCTAGAAATTTTAATTAATTAATTAATTAAGCCTTGGAGAGTTCAGTAAGTCACTGGGACTTCAAGTCCTAAGTGTCCATAAAATGAAATTTATAAACCATTGAGTAACCACTACCACAAAACTGCTTTTTCATATGGAAACCAATTTGAATTTAAAAACAAAAAAAATTGAAATTTTAGGTTATTAAATGCATTCTGGATTTTAAATTCAGAGGGTTTTGCAGAGCTAAATTTCATGTTATAAGAAATATAATTTCAGAGATTGGAGCACTCCAGGCCCTCTGTCATTTCATTGCCATGGAAAATGTAATTTTTACCCACTTTTTCATGGGCAAAAAATATACAATTGGAAAATACTGTGAACATCTCAAAGTATTTTTAGCCTGATTATTTTCTAGTAACAATTATTATTTGGATTCCCCCCCTACTTTCTGTGATTTCAAAACTCAGCTGAGGAATGTAGATGAGCCATTTATAAAGTAAATATTAACATCTCATTCATCTTTTTTCAGAAAATGAAATTAACTTTGGTTGCTAAAAACAAATATTGCAGTTTCTATTCTGGCTTTTGCTACATGAAATTAGATCAGCTTAGCTTTGGCAATTCCCTCTCTATTTATAGTCAATAAATTTGAAAAATAAATGTTGTCCTCTCTGTTATTTTCTTCTTCTAACTGATGAGTAAAAGTGCTAAAAATTGGCAAGACCATGAGCAAGGTCAGCCCATCACTCCAAAGGGATTTGGGGTTTCTCCCTTGTATCACAAATTCTGAACAGATTTAGTCATCAATGTTGTTTGAAGTTATTAGATATGAATAAAATTTGGTAGAGTTTTAGTGGCAATAATTTAATTTGCAAAATCTGTTCGCATAGTTTTTCTATTTAAAAAATACAGAGTTTTACTAATTTTTAAAAATCAAAGAATTTAATAATTTCGTGAATTAAATAATTAAATAAATTCAACTTACCAGAAAAGCAGCACAATGCAATGATAACACACAAAATCTTCATCTTAGACCGGGATAAATTTATTGTCCAATCCATCCTCTTTTTCTTACAAGATCAGAATTTTCTTACAAGATTAGAATTTTCTTACAAGATTAGAATTTTCTGACGAGATTAGAAATTTTCCCGAATTCCCTTTGGGCTCTGCTGCTCCAGACAGCTCAGGAGTGACCCTCACCCAGGAGGGGCCGAGATGAGCGCGATGGTCAAGGGCGAAATGCTCTTAAACTCCCGCCCCTTGCATAAGGAGGAGGTTTTGGGCCACACCTGTACCTGCCAGCCCGAGGATTTCAAATGAGAAGCGGGTACTTTCCCTCTAGGGAAGGTAAATAAGAAACTCTCTGCTTGAAAAGGTCAGCGGGAGTGAATGTGAGCATGAAATGAGCAGGAATGGGGCCGGGGCTGCGCCCGCCAGGGCCACAATCGCACATTCATCGCGCAGATATTTAAGTTGAGGGTGGACACGGAGACAGGAGTTTGGCTGGGCTCGGAGTTTACATTTCGGCCGCACAACTCTGCTCTGAATGGCGAGCAAACATTTCCTGATGCTCTTTGTGGGGCGCTGTGAGCAGCAAAAGCCTGGGTTGAGTGATAAGAAAAACCTCTCGGGTTCATCCTTCCTTCCTTCCCAGGAATTCCTTGGGATCCAGGGCACACCCACTGCCAAAACTGCAAACTGGAACTCAACCATCCCCTGGGATTTCTCCCCTGGAGAATGGACAGAGGGATTCAGGAGAACTTCTCTGAGGGAATGCCCAGGGATAAAGCTGTGGGTAAAGTTGCAAAATGTGTTTTAAATTGTGTGTTTAAGGGCTCTCACATCATCCCCAACAAAGGTATTTGGGATAGAACCTATTGCCACAAGGTCTGCAAAAATTAATTTAAATCTAAATTTTGAGCAGTATCAGGCCTCCCTCTTGATGCAGTTGTGCGTGGAGCTCTTCCATCCAGGATTTTGAGACTCAGACTAAAATAAGCAGAGTACACTGGGCTGTGTGTACTTAGAATTCAAAATAAAAACAAGGGCTTGTGCCTTTTTGCTTAACCTTCAAGACCCCCAGAATCATTCCCAAAGCTCTTTTGTTTCATTTTTTAAATTTTATTTGCCTCTGGTGTATTTACCTCCAAAGCTGGGATGATTTATCCCATGCAAAAATGAATTTAAATCTAAAGTTTGAACAGTGTCAGGTCTCCCTCTTGGTGCAGGTGTGCGTGGAGCTCTTCCATCCAGGATTTTGAGACTCAGACTAAAATAAGCAGAGTCCACTGGGGAAATCCATGTGCTGCTCTTGCAGATCCATGGGGCAGTGGATAACGGTGCAGTTTAAAGAAGAACTGTCACATCCCTCAATCCAGATGAGAATTTAAAGCGTTTCCAACTGTTTTGAGCCATCACCAATATTGAGTGAGTTTGATGCTTTACCCTTTCAGTTCTTTATCAGGATTAATCTACAGGTGAACAGACACTCTCTGGGTTTGAGTTCCTTCATCCCTGAACTCCTGTTCTGTTCTCTTCCCAGAATCCTGTCCCCCCTTCTTCTGACACCTCTTTCAAATCTCAAATTTCTTGCTCAAGGTGAACCCAGGAAGAAGAAATAAATTCTTGTCTGTATTTTCCATTACTTTTTATTTCAATCAAAAAAGGCCCAAAACCTCTTTAATTCCTGATGGAGAGGCTTCATCACCAACTCAGTTCTATGTTTAGAGTTTTCCAGCAGGAACCGGCAGTGCCTGAAGAAAAGTAAATGTTGGTCTGGATGACCTGGAAATTCTCTGGAAACCAATTCTAATTCATTCAGCTGGAGGTTTTTATGAGAATTAAATATTTAGTTTGATTGGATTGGAAAGTTATTTTATACTTGTCTTGTGAAACTTGTAGGGGACTGTTCTGCTTTGAATATCCAAGGTGTTTTTTGTAAGCGCTTGAGATAATTTATATTAAAAACACCCTTTTTACAGTAAAAAACCAGCAAACACTGGCTTATACATTAATAACAAAATTAATGTAAATTCAGTTTTCCTAATTGAGGAACTAAATAGGCTTTAGAAGCCTGGATTCATTCACGTAAATATTTTTCTGTAAAAATTTCTGTGATACAAAGATCCTCTTCATGGTGTGGATAACACAGAAAGATTAAAAGTTCATCCCAGAATTGCTGAAATTACCTCAAGCACACCTGTCATGATGTGAGGCACTGACGTGCGCCTGTTGCTGCCTCGTTGTGCAAGAATTGGGTAAATTGAACATCCTTGACCTTTCCTCAAGTGTTACTAAGGGAGAAACAATTTGTGATTCACGACTCATTTCTGCCTGGGTCGCCTCTTTGACGTGATCTGTCTTTGGCTTCATCTTCTTGCATGAGAAAGGTTGATAAATTGGAGGGGAGGGGACAAATCATCCCAGCTTGCTTTGGAGGTAAATAAACCAGAGGCAAATAAAATTTAAAAAATCAAACAAAGGAGCTTTGGGAATGATTCTGGGGGTCTTGAAGGTTAAGCAAAAAGGCACAACCTCCTGTTTTTATTTTGAATTTTAAGTACACACAGCCCAGTGTACTCTGCTTATTTTAGTCTGAGTCTCAAAATCCTGGATGGAAGAGCTCCACGCACACCTGCACCAAGAGGGAGGCCTGATATGGTTAAAAATCGAGAATTAAATTAATTTTTGCAGACCTTGTGGCAATAGGTTCTATCCCAAACACCTTTGTGATGGTTGCTACAGGGGATGATGTGAGAGCCCTTGGAACAAAAGCTGTTTTTTCGTGATGTCTCTCCAGCAACGTTTACATAACCCAGCATCATTTCCTTTTATCAGAACTGGGTGTTCACACCTCCCTGGCAGGGAAACTCCTGATTTCATCCAGTAAATGAAAGTGAAGGGAAAGGCCTGGCTGCTTTGGGAGCAGCACAGCACCTTCAGAAGGCCTGGGGGTTAATTTATAATTTCCATTTCCAACCTGCCATTTGAACCAGGAATTAACTTCCTTAAGAGAAGTTCAGCTCTGAAATGAGGATGTGAAAAACTCTGCACTTGTTCTCCTGGGGAAAAGGAAAGCTCAGTGGGAATGGAGAAGCTTGAAAAGGAATTCATAACAACTTTCATTCTTTGCTGTCCTGTGTCAATGAACACTCACTAAACTCTGATTGATTTATCAGGTTTTACCAGTTGGTTTTGTAACCAAATACTTCCTTCTGCTGGCATTAACCGAGAACTGCATTTGAAATCCAAACCACCCCAGAGCTGTGGAAGGACGTGATTCCCCCTATTTTATTCTCATTTACTTCTGGATTAGGGCATCACCTCAGTTTGTTGGTGCTGTGTGAACAGAAATCCTCCCAGCAGCTCCTCTGCCAGGTGAACCCCACACCCAAACCCACCTGTGACGCAGGTGACCCCCTAAAATTAGAACATGACGCAACATTGGCAGCTAAAATGAGAATTTGGACAGTGTTTCCTGTGAGTGGGAGCTCAAACAAAAACCTTTGTCTGTCAAAGGGCAGAAATATGCAGACAAGTCTCTGATTTTGGCCCTGCTGCCCAAAGTTGCGCCCTGAGTGACCCCAAAATCCCTCGGTCTGCACGGGGGAATCAGAGGCTGCAGTGGAGAGCTGAAACAACTCCACATCACACGGAGAATTCCTAAGGAGTAACCAGATACAGATAATGCACCACAGAGGGAAACTATCCAGAAAACCATGCGGAATCTCCCTGCTTTAAGGGGTATGAACACATTTCAGATGGCACTGGGAGAGGAGAGACAACACTCCCGGAAGAAGACAATGTCCACAGAATCCCAGAATGGGTTGGGTTGGGTTGGAAGAAACCTTAAAGACATCTCATTCCACCCCCAGCCATGGGCAGGGACACCTTCCACTAGCAGGAAGATGATCTGCCCCAAAACAAACTGCTTCAAGCACTAAATAAAATAAAATGGTCACATTTAATAAATTAAAAAACCCTCACCTGCCGCGATGCTGATGTCCATCCTGGAGGTGACCCTGGAGCTCGGCGGCCACTTGCACTCAGCCCTTGGGTACCGAGTGGGTCTGGGCAGCCCCCCGGGGCCAGGGGATGAGGGGGGCCCTGCAGGATCCCCCGTGTGCCCCGTGCCAGGTGCCAGCAGCCCTGTCAGTGCCCCCAGGATGGCCGCGGGAGGGTCCCAGGTCCTGCTCCTCCTGCTCTGGAGACCCTGGGCTGAGGCACCAATGGAGATGTGCAAGCCTGGGAGGTCAGAAGGTCCTTCAGCGTCGGGGGCTGCAGCAGGGGAAGGCTGTGGAGGGTCCCCAGAGTCACCCTCGAGGCAGGGGGACAGCGATGGCTGAGGTGCCATGGGGGGCTCTGGGCTGTGGCTCAAGGGCTCTGCGGGGCCATGGGGCTGTGGGGACAGCTCATGCACGGAGCTCTGCCCAAGGAGAGGGGAGTTGGGCAGGAATCTGTCCCCCAGGGCTGTCCCTAGGTGTGTTCCAGAGCCGTGGCTCCCCTCTGGTGCTGTCCCAAGGCCCTGCAAGGGGGGGTTGAGCTCTGGCAGCTTCACCCTGATCTCTGCCGAGGCCTTCAGGGCAGGCACCAACCTCCTGAGACCTGCTGGGAAACAGAGAGGGCTCAGTGCTCAGCGAAAATTAAGGAATTAGGAATCCAAGGAGAACCTTACA
>VZRL01002764.1:257355-321363 GCA_013397895.1 Origma solitaria | reverse complement strand
GTGTTTGGACAGCACTGCCAGGGATGCTCAGGGTGGGATTGTTGGAGTATCCTATGGCAGGAGTTGGACTGATGATCCCTGTGGGTCCCTTCCAGCTCAGGATATTCTGGAATTCTGTGTGATTTCGGAATTTTTGACGAGATTTGAGCGTGCTGTTTTTTTCTTTTGGGATCTTTCCTTTTTTCTGCACCAGCTCTCCTGATCCACCTGCTCCAAACCATTGGGTGTGGCAGAGCCAAGACTGTTCCAGCCAAGGACTGCAACCCCTCTTGCTCAAGGAATCCTTCAGGATAAGGAGTGGGAGGCACAGTGGAGGGAGCATCTCCTCCTCGGACCCCCAGGAAGCAGAGGTTTCTCTGCAATAATTCAAATACTTACAGAATCATGTCAAAAATTGGGTTGGAAGGGACCCCAATGCTCATCCAGTCCCACCCCCTGCCATGGGCAGGGACACCTTTCCCTATCCCAGGTTCTACCAAGCCATGTCCGACCTGTCCAGATTTAAACTTAATTTTTGTTTTATAACCTCATGTAAAGAGTTTCTCTCTCTGTTTTGTTTTGTTTTTTTCTTTCCATTCTGAACTTCTGCTTCATGGTTGTTGCTTTTGTCACCTAATTCCAGCAATTTAAGATGTCCAGTATTGGTAGAACCTTTATTTGAGGGCAACTTGGGGAGTTTGGGGCTTTAAAAATGCAGTGAAACCCTTTTTCTAGGAGTTATTTCCTACACCACAATAATTTTTATATTCTTGTATTCTTAGACTCGACTGCAGTTTTACCTCTGAGCACTGAAGCACATTAGGACAGGTTTGTGTGGGAAGAAAGTTCAGGCACTTTTTTTTCTTATGCTGAACTCTCAAACATCAGATATTTGCAGTCAGGGGTAAAGAAATCCCTGGAGGTGATTGGTTTGGTTTTGTCTTTATATATATTCCAAATTCCAAATAATGGAATTTGGGCACAATCCCATCAAATGTTAAAAAATCTCTCCCTGAACTCTTCCTAGGAAGAGTTTGGGCTGATCCAGGTGGATTAATGGAATCATGGAATGGTTTGGGTGGGAAGGACCTTAAATCCCATCCCATTCCAGTCCCTGCCATGGGCAGGGACACCTTCCACCATCCCAGGCTGCTCCAGCCTGGCCTTGGGCACTGCCAGGGATCCACCCTGTGCCAGGGCCTCGCCACCCTCACAATTCCTTCTCAATATCTCACCTAAATTTCCCTTTTTTCCAGCTGGAAAGAGATTTGAAGGATTCAGATCTCCTTCCTTTGGGTACCCAGAGGGAAAAACAGGCAGGAGAATTTCCAGTTCCAAAGGATCCAGGGCGTGTGGGACTCTGTCAGTTCCCACTTGTTCAACCTCCTCCCTGTCCCCTTTTACAGCTTCAAAAACACACAGCAAACCTCCCCTCCCACCACGGAGAATATGCCTCAGGCTGCTCAAGTCTTTACTCTTTTAGAGTTTTTCCCTCTCTTTTTCATCCCCAAAATAGTCCACAATGATTAGAAAGTGTCTTCATTACGTTCTGCCTTGATTTCCTGCCTCTGCACAGGTTGCACATGCAGGTAGGGATATTTTTCAGGAATTTTTTAATGCATTCTGCTATTGTTAATCTATATTTAATAGATATTAAATAATATATACTAAATTCTAAATACTAGAATACGAAAATATTAAAATACTAAAAATATTTAGACATAGATGTAAAAATTTGACATATAGACACACATTCATAATTCCCTTTTAAAAAAAATCTTCTCCCCTCTCCCCAGTTTAAATTTTCATTTCCCCGGGGCATTCCGTGAAATAATTCCCACAAGGTCCATCCTACCTGTTGTTGTGCACGTGCTGAAATAAAATGCCAGGGCTAGGAATATATTCAGTGTAAAACATTGCCCAGGGCGACGTTTCCAAGGCATTTCGTTGCCTTGGGACTCCTCGTCCAAGGGAGAGCTTGCTCCGGGTTCCTCACAGCCCTGCTCCCTCTGCGAGCGAATTCCAAATGTTATGGAGGTGACCCAGGCAATGCAATGCTGTTGGCTGAGCAGCTGACACACCTTAAACCCAGCTCAGTTTAGGAAGTTGTTGTGATCTGGCCAAAACTGGGGGTGAACCAATGAGGTGAACTGTGGGTAGAGAAATTCACTTTGTGTTGGGAATCCATTGCAAACCCTCAGGAGGACCCCAGGGTGCCTGGGTGAGGCTTTGGTTTGGAAAATTTGGGATGTGAAAAATTGGTTTGGCGGCGACATTAATGGAAAAGCATTTGGATTGGAAATAAATAAACAAATGATGGGGTTAATGGGATGAATTTTGGGCAGCAAGTTGGTCTCTGACAGCAACATTGCTAATATTGACCATGAGAAAATGTGTTGGTGACACAAAAGGACTGTGGGACAAGAGTCGGGTGGTCACTTGGGGGGTCCCTCCCTCCAGAAACCTCTCCCAGGGCACATGGAGATGATTTGGATTTTCAGGAGCAATCCCTCACACCCCTTTTTCCTCAAATAAAGGAAATCGCTAATTAAAAAAATTACCCCTGTGTGGATTTGTGATTAAAATCCACCCCAAACAGAGCTGGGGCAGGAATGTGCTGACCCAGGGATTGTGGAGGAGATTGGGCTGCTCATCACCTCCTCTCCTGCTCCTGTTCTGTCCACAGAGGGTTGGATTGGGATGAGTTCCACAGCAAGAGCTGCTTTCCCTCCTGATTTCCAGCCTTGCAATGAACGCACTGGGCTGTGACTCCCTCTGGTCCTGCTCCAGGGGATGTTCAGGTGCCTGAACATCCCAGCAGTGCCTGGAGATGTTCAAATGTGTCCTTTGGGGACCACAGTGAGCTCACTGATCTCATTTCATAGCCAAGCGGCGCTGTTAAACACAAACCTTAAACCCGATCACGTCCCTGCTGTCCTAATTAGGCAGAGATTTTGCAAAGGCAGCTACTTCAGAGAGAAGAAATTAAATTATAGTCTGGGAGAGGCTCAGTGTTTGTTTGTAGAGAGAAAAGTGCACCTTGTAAGTAATCATGGAATGGTTTGGGTTGGACAGGACATTAAAGTCACCCAGTGCCACCCCTGCCATGGCAGGGACATGGGCAGGGACATGGGCAGGGACACCTTCCATCATCCCAGGCTGCTCCAAGCCCTGTCCAGCCTGGCCTTGGACACTGCCAGGGATCCAGGGGCAGCCACAGCTGCTCTGGGCCAATCCTTTAGCACCTCACAGCCAACAATTCCATCCCCGTATCCCATCCAAATCTCCCGTTCTTCACTGTAAATCCATCCCCCTTTTCCTATCAAGCTGATCCAATATTTAATCTTTGCCATGGGAAGGATTTGCTGCCTGGAGCTGGTTCAGTGCCAGCCTGGGCAAAGCCTGGCTTTGTCCCTGTGTCCCTGCCCTGTGCCTGCCCCGCTTGGCCAAACCAAATGGGGTCTGCCCTCGCACATCCTGTGGGCCACTAGAGGCCATCCTAAACCTCAGAAAACAAAGCAGTAAAACATGTGGGAATAAAGGACAGCATCGATCATGAAAGATTAATGAAAGTTCAGATATTTTTAAAGCCGAGCCAGCAGTTTGTTTCCAGATTGGTTGTTCAGTGCTTGCACCCTCGTGAGTTTGGTGTGGTTTTTCCTGCTGGATTTGCTGCTGATGGAGCAGCTCTGCTGTGAGGAAAGGCTGAGGGAATTGGGATTGTTCAGCCTGGAGAAGAGAAGCTCTGGGGTAACCTCATTGTGGCCCTGCAGTGCCTGAAAGGAGCATGCAAGAAAGATGGAGAGAGAGAATTTCCGAGGGCCTGGAGTGACAGACAAGGGGGAATGGCTTCAAACTGACAGAGAATAGGGTTAGATGGGATATTGGGAAGGAATTGTTCCCTGTGAGGGTGGGCAGGCCCTGGCACAGGTGCCCAGAGCAGCTGTGGCTGCCCCTGGATCCCTGGCAGTGTCCAAGGCCAGGCTGGACAGGGCTTGGAGCAGCCTGGGACGGTGGAAGTGTCCCTGCCCTGCACTGCCCCAGCCAGGGCTCCCTTTAGGGAGATAATCCAACAGCACCTCAGTTCCACCTGGCATTGTTGTACTTTCACAGCAGAGCAGTGAAAAACTTCCCCTTTGATCATTCCATTCTCTCTTCTTGTTTAACTACAGATTAAATTCCACATTGAATCTATTCCTCCTGGATGAGGCTGCCAAGGGGTAAAGACTGAAGGCACGCAGAGCACTTTGGGGCGTGAGGGAGGCAAAGGAAAGGCAGCAAGGTACAGAGTCCCCAGGTATTCCCTCCTTAGCAACATGGAAACACAAAAGCCTTTGTGGGAGGACTGCAGGGAGAGGTCGGCCCTTGTCACCACGCAGAAGGAAACACAAAGTGCTGGGGCTTTGTTGGCAAAATTCAGAATGAAAGGGGCAAACATTTACCAGAAGGAAAAAGCAACAAGGAATAGAGGCTCGATTAGCTGAGCTGGGCTTTGTAATGAGGATTTCTGAGTAACTGATTTCTGTAACTGAGGATCCAGTTTTTTCTGGTTTAACTATAAACAGTCACCACAAGATCAGAAGGATCCAAAGCTGTTGGGGAGTGTCCAAAGGAGGGACACAGAGCTGGGGAAGGCTCTGAGGAGCAGCTGAGGGCACTTGGCTTGTTCAGCCAGAGCAGAGGAGACTGAGGAGAGACTCCTCGGGGGCTGCAGCTCCTCCCGAGGGGAGCAGCAGGGGCAGGGGCTGAGCTGTGCTCTGAGACAGGGACAGGAGCCCAGGGAAGGGCTGGAGCTGTGTCAGGGCTTGGGATGGAGCTCAGGGCAAGGTTCTTCCCCCAGAGGCTGCTGGGGCACTGCCCAGGCTCCCCAGGGAATGGTCCCAGCCCCAAGGCTGCCAGAGCTCCAGGAGTGTTTGGACAGCACTGCCAGGGATGCCCAGGGTGGGATTGTTGGGGTGTGTGTGCAGGGCCAGGGGCTGCACTGATGATCCCTGTGGGTCCCTCCCAGCTCAGGATATTCCATGGTTCTGTGATTCTATGGCAAACCCTGTGTTTTCCTTGTGAAACCAGAGCATGGTTCTTGCTCTCCCCAAAGCCCAGCTGGGGCAGTGGCAGGTCCAGGTGAGCTGGGGACAAAGCAAAGCACAGCCCTGGGCAAAAGCCCAGCCTTGAGCATGGCAGGATTTTAATTCAGTGAGGCTTCAATCCCTCCCTAATTAAACATCTGAAACATCTTTCAAGGGCTTGGCTAAAGACATCCGGTTAAAATTAGGATCTTAGCGGTGATTTTATAATTAATTAGAATGATATAATCATAGAATGACCTGGGCTAGAAGGGATCTTAAAGCCCATCCAGTGCCACCCCTGCCATGGGCAGGGACAGCTTCCACCATCCCAGGCTGCTCCCAGCCCTGTCCAGCCTGGCCTTGGACACTGCCAGGGATCCAGGGGCAGCCACAGCTGCTCTGGGCACCTGTGCCAGGGCCTGCCCACCCTCACAGGGAACAATTCCTTCCCAGTATCCCATCTATCCCTACTCTCTGTCAGTTTGAAGCCATTCCCCCTTGTCTGTCACTCCATCCCTTCGAAATTGCCTCTCCATGTTTCTCAGAGCTCCTTCAGGCTCTGCAGGGCCACACTGAGGTCACCCCAGAGCTTCTCTTCTCCAGGCTGAACATTCCCAACTCTCCCAGCTTTTCCTCACAGCAGAGCTGCTCCATCCCTCTGCTCATCCTGGGGGCCTCCTCTGGATTTGCTCCAGTTAAACAGAAGTGAGAAACTCAGAGAGCAGTGACAATTCCCACAGTGGGGGAGTTCCCCTTGGTGCATTCAAGCCGGTGATTCCTTCACTCATGGAAAACAGACAACCAGATTTGATTGGAAAAAACTCTTCATTCCACTCAACTCATGTAGTACGGAGCTGGTGGGATGAATTGGAGCTTTAAATACCACCCTGAGCCTGGCTCTGCACAGCCCCTGCAGGCACAGAGCCAAGGGACAGATTGGGTGACACACGCTGCCGTTGAACAGGCTGATTTTCACACCACCCCCTGCCACCAGCTCCATGTTGGAAGGGTTTTTTTCCCAAGCATTTTGTGGAATAAATATAGGTCTGAGTGAATTTGTTTGGAGAAAAAAATATTATGGGGAAGAGCAAAGGTTTGTTTACTTGAAGAACCGCAATGGAAAATACAGCTTTTGTGGGGGAGGTTGGGTTATTGTGCCCTCTTCAATTCTTAAATCTTTAATTCTTTTTATTCATTTCATATCAAAGCATCTCTCACATGGAGGCTTCTCCCTGCCAGCAGTTTTGCTCCTGATTGAATCATCAACCTTGACATCTTTTGTGCAGAACATTAAATTAATCTTTTTGCCATCATCTGGAATAATTAATGTAAGGACACTTTGTCTAATGAGTTGTAACAGCACAGTTCAAAGGGAGTCTTTCTTTTGTGGCATCATTGAATTAGCTAGATCCATCCAGTCTGCTCCAATGAAATATAAAATGCCAGCTTGGAGGAGCTGAGAGAGATTCCAGGGTTGGTCCATAGCTGACAAAGACACTGAGGAAATTCAGTTCTGCCCTGCAGGACAGTTTAAAAGAAGGCTGAGATCCCTCAGATAGGTTTACCAAGGCCGTGGGTGACGTCCTGCCTTGGGTCACACCAATCCCCTGCAGCTGCAGGCTGGGAAAGAAGGGCTGGAGAGCTGGTGACAGTGACTGAACTTGAGCCACGTGGTCAGCAAGGTCAGTGGCACCTGGCTTGGCCCAGCCATGGTGTGGCCACAGCCCCAGGGCAGTGCCTGTCCCCCGTGCTGGCACTGCTGAGGCACTTCCTTCAACCCTGGGCTGTTTTGGGCCCCTCACAAGGAGGGCATCGAGGGGCTGGAGGTGTCCAGAGAAGGGAAATGGAGCTGGGGAAGGGTCTGGAGCACCAGGAGAGGCTGAGGGAGCTGGGAAACGGCTCAGCCTGGAGAAAAGGAGGCTCAGGGGGACCTTGTGGCTCTGCACAGCTCCTGACAGGAGGGGACAGCCCGGGGGGGGTTGGGCTGTGCTCGCAGGGAACAGGGACAGGAGGAGAGGGAACAGCCACAAATTGTGCCAGGAGAGGTTTAGATTGAATATTGGGAAAATTCCTTCATGGAAAAGGTTTTCCAGCCATGGCACAGCTGCCCGGGGCAGTGGCAGGGTCACCAGGCCTGGAGGGATTTAAAAGCCGTGTGGATGTGGCACTTGGGGACATGGTTTTGTAGTAGACTTGGCAGCGCTGGGTGACAGCTGGACTTGGTGATCTGAGAGGCCTTTTCCACCCTCAGTGATTCCATGATTCCTTGTAGCCCTCCTGAGCTGTCTCTCCCGTCCTCCAAAGGTGTTAAACTCGTTTCCCCCCAAGCTCCAGCCAGGCTGATCCCCTGCCCCTCACCCCCGAATATCTGATAACATTTCTTTGCTCAGTCTGTCCTTCCTTTCCCACCCTGACAGCACTTGCTGAGATATCCATGCCCTTTCCACGGCCTCATTTCTGCTACCTTGGGTTTGTTCCATTCCACATCTTCAATGTGCCCAGGACGAGCCTCAGCACGAGCCAAGAGACAAACACAGAACAGATCCATGATCACAGAATCCATAAGATTGGAGAAGACCTTTAACTGTAGTCCCAAAAAACACCATTTCTTGGAGAATATTAAAACCGGCATCGTTTTAGTCAGCAGAAATTCTCCCCTAAGGCTGGTTGGGAACTTAATCTATTAATTTAGGCTTTTACCTCTTTCATTACCTTCCAGCTGTAAAAAGAAAAGGGGGAGATTTTTCTTTACTCTGAATGTTTCTAGTCTAGCAAATGGTTTGATATTCTCAAAAGCCTTGTCTTGACTCCTAGAGACCCACACAGGGTGGGGACAAAGCTTGGGCTTGATGACCCTGGAGGCCTTTTCCAACCTCAAAGATTCCACCCACAGGCTGTGATGTTACACAGACATTTGGGAGTGAAAATCACAGACAATGAAAACAACAAAACCTGGCGGTGCAGACACCTCACAGATCTATGTGTCCTCGTGTAGATGCAATTCCTGAATTTGTGACAGGTTCTTCTACTTCCTGTTCTTCTCATGAAAATCAGAGAATTATGGAATCCCAGAAGAGTTTGGATGGAAGGGACCTTGGAGATCATCTCATTCCACCCCTGCCATGGGCAGGGACACCTTCCACCATCCCAGGGTGCTGCAAGCCCTGTCCAGCCTGGCCTTGGACACTGCCAGGGATCCAGGGGCAGCCACAGCTGCCCTGGGCACCTGTGCCAGGGCCTGCCCACCCTCCCAGGGAACAATTCCTTCCCAATATCCCATCTGTCCCTGCCCTCTGACAGTGGGAAGCCATTCCCTGTGTCCTGTCCCTCCAGGCCTTTGGAAATAGTTTCTGTCCATCTTTCCCATCAGATCTTTCAGGCACTGGATGGTGTCAAGTTGTGCCAGGGCAGGTTCACATATTGAATATTAGGACACTTTTTTTCATGGTTTAAAGCACTGAAGAGGCTTCCTAGGGCAGTGGTGGAGTCACCTCCTTGGAAGTGTTCACAAAACCTCTGGATGTGTCACCTGGGGACATGGGTTAGTGGTGGCCTTGGCAGGGCTGGGTTCATGCTTGGACTGGACCATCTCAAGGGTCTTTTCCAACCTTAATCCTGTGATTTTATGACCCTGTTCTGTGTTTATTTCTTAGCTCGTGCTCAGGCTCTCCTTGGCCATGTGTTGTCCTGACAGATTTGTTCCAACCGGGAATAAATAAATACAGAAAGCAAAGACTTCTCCAAGTGCAAGCATTCAGATAGTATTAAAGAAAACTCACTAAGCCTTTCTTGAAATTAATATCTGGGCTTCTATTTCTTGCCCCTTGTAGTACTTACAACAATAATTCAGCAATCACAGGGTTTAAAAGTATAAGAAAAACAACCACTCCATATTCTCTTTGTCTTGTTTCACCTCCCGTTTTATATTTTCAAACTGGAAAGATTTTTTGAGCCTCATTAAATGAAACATAAATTGAGTTCAAAGGAGCAGAGTGCCCCTAATGTGGGAATGATCCAAGAAAGAAGCAGGAAATGTCTTAAAGGACTCTCTGCAGTTTCTTAGCCTTATTTACTCAGGGGATAAAAGCACCATCAAAGGATGTTTGTTCCTCTCTGGTTGAACATCAATCTGCCTTAGATCACATTACTCTGAGATTTTGCTCATACAAACAGAAATTAGTCCAAGCAAATCTCTGCCCCAAGAGTCGCCAACTGCGTTTCTTCTCTTCCACACAGCAAAGATTGAGAAAAAGTTGGCGATAAAACCTTCCATTTCTGTATTACCCTTTAGTTTGGCTTGTTACATGTACTTAATTTGAAATTAGTCATGATGACACCAGAACACGATGCTGGGTGTTTGTCACGCTGACTGAAAAAGAAGAACCCAAAATCTGCAAGGAAAGCACTTCTCCTTCAACTTCAACTTGAATCCACTTTCAATATCAAGGAAGTTGTGGGATTTTTTAATATCTGGAATCGAAGGACAGGATTTGCTGATTTTTTTTTCTTAGTTTTAAGGAAACCTGTGGACGGCACAGCTCTTAATCTCACTGCCATCTGAAACAATTGGTCAGTTCTGCAAACAAAACTAAATATTTCTACAAGGAAAAGTTTGTGTTGGCCCTGCGTGGCCCTTCAGGGATAGAAAGGACCCATCAGGAAACAGCAATGTTCTAATCTCAAATATTTGTCTTGCTTTAAGCCTCCAGTGAATCTTGTCAGGACATCTTTGTTCTGGCTGAGATTTCGGGATGGGGAGGCCCCAGGGAAGGAGCTGCTCCTGCAGATTTTGAAATAAATGAGAAGGAATCCATCTCCATGCTGCTGATAATGAATTATCTGAGGCTTTTCTTGCCTCAGCCAAAGGCCAGCTTGGCAGAGACCCCCCAGCTGTGCTGGGAAATGCAAGTGGACAACAGAAATCCACAGCCCTTTCCAACCAATTAAACCCTTGATGTCAGCAGGGAAAGAATCCAAAATCCCAATGAGTTTTGTTGATGTCACCAGCTCAGCAGTGCAAATAAATGATGATATTTTACGTTTAGAGCCAGTGAGAAGCAATTTAGCTGGAGGCAAAGACTGTTCCTGGAGCTCCTGTGGGCCACGGCTGTGCACACATGGATGTGCTTCCCAGAGCCCCTGCCTCTGACTGTGCTCATCCCTTTCCTTTCCCAGTACATTCCGTGCTGGGATCAGCTCTGCAGTGAGAAGTATTTAAAACCTCCCTGCAGTGTGAAATTCCTCCACAAATATAGAATTATTGCACAGAGAGAGAACGTGAATAATCACGGCAGTGATACAGATACAAGGAATGCACCTGCTGCCCTTCTCTCCTGGGAGGAGATCCAAGTTTTCCTGTGGAGTTTGGGATATTTTGGAGAGGAACACACCAGCTTTGATTCTGTCCCTCTGCTCTGCTCTGATGAATCCCCACCTGGAGCACGGAGCCCAGCTCCGAGTTCCCCAGCACGGGAGGGACATGGAGCTGCTGGAAAGAGTCCAGAGGAGGCCACAGAGGGGACTGGAGGGATGGAGAACCTGGCTAGAGGGAAGGACTGAGGGAACTGGGATTGTCCAGTCTGGAGAAGAGCCCCTGGCAGGGCCTCAAGGGCTCCAGGAGAGCTGGAGAGGGACTGGGGACAAGGGATGGAGGGACAAGACACAGGGAATGGCTTCCCACTGCCAGAGGACAGGGATGGATGGGATATTGGGGAGGAATTGTTCCCTGTGAGGGTGGGCAGGCCCTGGCACAGGTGCCCAGAGCAGCTGTGGCTGCCCCTGGATCCCTGGCAGTGTCCAAGGCCAGGCTGGACAGGGCTTGGAGCAGCCTGGGATGGTGGAAGGTGTCCCTGCCCATGGTAGGGGGGGGAATGGGATGGGTTTTAAGGTCCCTTCCAACACAAACCTCTCTGGGATTCTCCTCAAACATGTGGATGAACAGACATTTCTGTGCTGGGGCAAATGCTCTGAGCACTGGGCTGTCCATGAAGGGAAGGGGAAATAAATGCAGGAGAGCAGGGATTGTCCATGGAACAGGGCAGGATTGGCCATGGAACAGGTCAGGATAGGCCATGGAACAGGCTGGGATTGGCCATAGAAAGGTCAGGATTCCAGTGTCCAAATCCCGTGCAGATGCAGCTCCCAGAGCCTGTGCTGGAGCTGCAGCCCAGGAGAGGGACTGGATTTGTCTCCCTCAGCAGTGGAGGATTTGGCACAGCCCCAAAATTGAGAAATTTTCTTCCTTAATGCTCCAGCGACCATCCCGAGGTCAGGGGAGTTATGTGACCAATTCACAGCCAATTATGAAGAGATTTAATGGCAGAGGAGGCTCCAGAAGGATTAGGAATCCTTTGTTGCCTGACTTCCTTATTGAGCTCTGGTTCTGGGCTTAGCTGAGCTCATTCCAGGTGGAACAACTCTGGGAAAAGCAAGACAGAGGTCAGCAGGTTTGGCTGTCTGGGAATTGTCCTTTCCCTTTGTCAGTGGATCCCTCCTTTTGCTTGGATAGATAAATTAAATTTAAAAAGAACTTGAGCATTTCTTTGGTATCCTTTGTCACCTAAAATCTCCAGCTGGAGAGTTGAGCCTGAAGGCTTGGTTCCCGCAGCAGCTTTTGGGGAGAAAACACTCCAAATTCCCATTTATGATCCTCCTGTGCACTGTGGGCGTGGCAGCAAAATTGCACAAATCCTTTGGGATTGGCACCCAAAATATTCCTGCAGGGTGAGGGGGGAGGATATGTCCGAGGGATTTCTTGGAAATGGCACTGAAGGCAATGGACATTCAAGGCTCCTCCATTCTGCTCCAGGTCCCAGGAATGCTGTCAAGGATTCCCAGAACGGATCCGGGGACCTCTCCTGATCCACACCCAGCCTGTAGCTCTGGGAAATTGGGGAAAGCCCTTCCAGTGAAGCATCTCAGCTCCGTGTGCTGAGAGGCTCCAGTTTCCACAATATTTGACCAGAAAATTACTGTAATCAGAGTTGTTTCAGTCCCAGAGGGTCACTTTGACATGGAGAGCAATGAAATTAATCCCTTATTGAGATTCTCATCTCTCCCAAACATCCCTGAAAATTATCCTAAAGCTTCCCAAAAGAACATTTCCGTGCCTGTAGAGGAAGAACTGGATAGACTGAAGTTTTAAGGACTGAAGTTTGAAGGTTTTAGGCAGAAAGTGCATTATTTTTCTCTTGAAAAGCTTCTTTTTACAGATTAAAAGCAGTAAAACAGTGAGACAATGCTCTTCCAGAAGAAAGAGTAGTGATGTCAATTGGTGATGCATTATTAGGGTTCCAACACATAAATCTATTTTCTATAAGAGTCTTTACAGCCTTTATTTCAGCTTAATTACAACAATAAAGATTTTAATAATCTGCTACTCTGGTGGCAACCTTGAAATTGCCATTTACAACCCTGACTTCAAAGAGTGATTGAGAAAAAAGCTGCTCCTTGATATTTCCATGCAACTTTTTAGTGAAAATATCTGACCAAAATAGAAATATTTCTTTAGCCTTCCCCCTCAGGATCTCTACAAACACAACATTCATCACCCAACCTTCACAAGTTTCCTGCTAAATACTTAAAAGGATTTACAGGTGGGAAAATTGCTCAAGGCTGAAAGGTTTTAGAAGTAAATTGTTTCTTGATTAAAATCTTTAAGTGCTCTTTCCTGCTTTTTCTGGGAGCATTTATTCACACATGGATCAGCCCGTCATAAATCCCTGAAGCTTTTCCCACATCTTTATATGTAAATTATTATTTTCTGGCCACTTACTGACAGTGGGATTTTGTGGATTAATTGTTCCAATGCTAATTTTAGAATTATTTTAAATTGCTCTATCAGAAAAGCAGCTACAGTGAAACTGTGCAAAGTTGCCTTCATTAGGGATTCTTTGCAGGTAATAAATATCTAGAAAATAAATTCTTGATTTATTTTTTTGTGGACAAAAACCTGGAGAAATTATTACACAGGAAAGCATTGGGAGAAAATAATTTGATTGTATAGCATTTAAAAATATTTGTTTGCCAGTCTGGCCAATGAATGGAATAAAGGAAATTATTGAGATAAATCCATTTTTTTACCTGCTGAGTGAACCTTGAGTGGAATTAGCATAAGTAGCAGCCAGAAATGGCTCCTGAGATTCTGTTTTCCCTGAGCCATTCCAGGGGCAGGAGCGATGTTGTTGCTGGACCTGGGAGATCACAAAAGCCTCAGGTCTCTGGTCCAGCAGCAGCTGCCCCCAGCACAAAAGGACCTCGGATTTGCATTTGTAAAGCAAAAATAATCCCAGGAGTTCCCGAAGTGCAGACTGGAAGGGCGAGGCTGGGCTGGGATCGGCCCAGAACCAGAAAATAAATCCCAGAATGCCAGGATCAGTGAGGATGGAAAAGCCCTCCGAGGTCATCGAGCCCAAGCTGTGCCCCATGCCCACCTTGTCCCCAGCCCGGAGCTCTGAGTGCCACATCCTGGTGTTCCCTGGGGACTCCAAACCTCCCTGACAAGCCCTGACCATCCTTTCCATGGGGAAATTCCTGCTGATGTCCACCCTGAGCCTCCCCTGGCCCAGCCTGAGGTCATTCCCTCTCCTCCTGTCCCTGTCCCTGGGAGCAGAACCCAACCCCCCCAGCTGTCCCCTCCTGTCAGGAAGAGCCAGAAGGTCCCCCCTGATCCCCTTTTTCTCCAGGCTGAGCCCCCTCAGCCGCTCCTCACATCCCAACATTCCTCAAGACATCCGCTGAGCTGGGGGCCTGGAGATTTAGGATGCAGAATAAATGTTTAATTCTGAATTGATGTCTGGGGGGAAAAAAACAAACAAACAAAAAAACCCCACAAAAAACACAACAAACAAACAAATGAAAAAACCCAAAACAAACAAAGAAAAAAACAACCAAACAAAAAAAACCACCAGCACTGCACTGTGCCTCCATAGGGCCTTCCCTGCGGAAAAAACCTCCATGAAAAACACGGAGGAGAGTCACAGTATCCAGGTGACACTCCCAGACAGCTCCAGCTCCTCTTTCTGTGGTATTTTCTTGGAAAAGTCATTGATTTGAAGGCAAGGAGCAATGATGTGTTGCCATCCCCCTGTGTGCACCTTCTCCTCGCAAGAAATGAGGGGTGAACTTTGCAGCAGCCCCAATTCCCATTTAATGATGGCATTCATGTTCTCACTCAGCTCCTGAGCTGCTGGCTCTCAAACCCAGGGATTTTTGGAGGCAGAGCTGTGCCCTGGGAGGTTCCCAGCCCAGATGGGTCGGTGTGAGCAGGGGCTCTGCTTTGTCCCACCCAGGAGTTTCTGGGTGGGACCTTCCCCTCCATTCAGCCTGGATATAATGCAGCTCAATCCTAGACCTGATTACGAATCCAAAGGGTTTTTCTGAAAGGAAATGGCACAAATGCCTGGAGTTCTGTGGGACCACAATCCCACAGGGATTAAGTCTTTTCCAGGTGCATTTCAAAGCCTCTTGGTAGAAAGGCTCAGCCTCACCCCTGGCAATGGATTGGGTGTGGATGTGTGAGGTCTGTGTTATCCTGGAGGTCTTGAACCCAAACCCTGACCTAAACCTGAGTTTCACTGAAATCTGTGACTCATAAACCCAGCTCAGGTCTGGGTTTTGTGTCACCTCTTTCTCTGCTGCATCACACTAGAAAAGACCTCGAGCTGTGCCAGAAGAGCTCCAGGTTGGATATTGGGGAAAATTTCTTCCCTGAAAGAGTGGCCAAGCACTGGAATGGGCCGCCCAGGGAAGCGGTGGTGTCACCATCCTTGGAAGAGCTCAAAAACCAAGCAGATGTGGCACTTGGGGACATGTTTTAGTGGGAATGGGGGGATTTGGTGCAAGGTTGGACTTGACGATGTTGGAGATCTTTCCCAGCCTCAATGATTCCGTGATTCTGTGAAACCCAGCCCAGGAACCCTCTGTATTTCACAATTACTGAAATTCCAGGCCTGCTCTGCCCGCGGCGATTTCCATTCCTCAGCAACCAAAGGGTTAAGAGGGGAACAATGAAGGGAAAGTTTGGGAAGACAAATGGCAAGAGAAGGAAAGAGCAGATGAGAGATGTTGTGGCTCAGAGCAGAGGCAAGAACAGCCCAAGGCATGAAGTTCTGCTGGATGCTCCTGCCTTGGGCGGGGTGAGGAGCTGAGCGAAGGTCAAGCATTCAGGGCTGTGTGGATCCTGCACACCCGCATTGCTGGCATTGCATTCCTTACAGGGGCTCTTCTCCCTGGGTAATTAACGCTTCCTGATTGGGGTTTTGCTGCTGGAAGGTCGGGGGTGTTTTCCTATGAGGGATTCCCTTCTTTAAGTGGATCCCTTCTTTTGTTTGGAGGGATAAATTCATTTTAAAAAGAACATGAGCATCCCTTTGGTTTGCTTTGTCACTGAAAACCTCCAACTGGAACACTCAGTTCCCCAAGCATCCTTTGGGGAGAAAACACTCCAAATTCCCATTTATGATTCTCAAGGAACTCCAGGGATCCATCGGCATTGTTATCTCAGTTGTGAGTGTGTTATCAGGGCTTGCAGGTGTTTTGTTTACAACACAATTACAGACCAAGCAGATTCCCTTTCCGGCACCCAGCTCTTACAGGGGATATTCCTGCAGGAAGAGGAAAATCTGCCCTCCCGTTGGCTCTCCATCATCAGGAATCTGCAGATTTCCCAGAGGGGCTGCGAGCAGCAGGGAAGGAACAGAGCTGTGTCATGTCACTGCCACCATGGTTTATGGTTTGGTTTTTAGGCTCCTGCGTCTCCTTGCAGACATCCCTGAGCAGTCTGATCCCTGCAGCCCATTTGTCTCTCTCCAAGCCAGAAATTCCTGCTGAAATGATGCTGCAGGTGATGTAATGTTAATATAAATTATCTTCAACCCAAATTCCCTCCTCGGCTGAGCAGGAAAGAGCACAAACTGCTGAATGTTGGCCTCCGTGTGGCACAAACCTGTGCTGAGCTGTTTGAAGAAGGACAAATCCAGTGATCCCAACACGCACTGAGCCCCTGTCCACGTCAGATCACTCCCGGTGTGAGAGGAGAGAGAGGCCAACCTTGTAGGGAATGAGAGATGACAGCAAAAATCCTTGGAAAAGGAGTAAGTTCATCAGGCAGTGAGTCAGGGGAGAGTGTGTGTGTCTGCCTGTGGGGAACAGGATCGTTATTAATGACCCAAAATTTCATCACATTCATTCTTTCTAAAACCTCCTTTGCCACCTTCAAGGAAATTAATCACCACAAAGGCCTGGGAGAGTTAAGTTCATGTTTTTTCCGATGCTGAGGAGCAGAAAGGATGCCCCTGGATCCCTGGAAGAGTCCAGGGCCAGACTGGGCAGGGCTTGGAGCAACCTCAGATAGTGGAAGGTGTCCCTGCCATGGTGGAATGAGATGAGCTCTAAGGTCCATTACAATCCAAGCAGTTCTGTGATTTTATAAAGGGAAAAAGATCTTTTCTCCAGGGTAGGCCTGGCAGGAGGACACTGGGGGTAGGAGTGTCCTGTGGAGTTTGGATCCCTCAGTGCTGGGAAACCTCACCTGGAGAGGACTGGAGTCCTTCCTCTCTCCATGGCCTGGCTCATTCAGCAGCCAAGCATCCTTCAGGGCTTTCCTGCAGGCAGATATTGGTGGGAATGAAATTCTCCCAAGGATTTAAGGAAGCCCTGGCAGTTTAGAGCCCACAAGCTCCAGACACCTGGTTCAGGTAGGAATAAAGCGAGTGGGTTTTGACCCCATGCTGCAAAAGGTGAATTCAACCAGCACAGAGCACAAAAAAAGCACAAAAATGAGAGCATTTAATGAACTGAAGGGAGTTGAAAATGTCACTGATACTGAGGATTCCTTGGTATGCACCTCTGTTTTCCACCTGTTTAGTTAGGGCAGCACGGGCTGGTACTCTTCAAAAGAGAGCTGTGACTACAAGAACCAGTTTTGTCACACCCCAGGTTCCCAATAACAAACCGTGGGTTCGTAGTGGAAGTGTTTCATATTAAAGTGGCCTTTTTTAGGTTTTCTTCCAGCAGGGATCATCTGTCCTGGGGTGGCATAATATTTCGTATTCCCTATCGTTTGTATGCTTGACCAGAAATATGGTCCTGTAGCTTTAACTGTGTCCCGCAGCTGGGAGAAAGCTCTACCAGCGCAGGATGTCTTGAAACTCTTTCCCGGGCTCTCCTACAGGGGAGTGAGAAGGAAAGGACACTGTTTTACTGGTTTTTTTTCAGTCAATTGCTGCTGCTGGTTGCTGGTGCTACTGGTGTGGCTGCTGCTTGGGTTTTCCTTTTGATTTTTTTCTTTTTTTTTTCCCCTGGGATTGTTTTTTTCATCGTTTTTGGACCCTTTTCTTCAACTTGCTTTCTCATCTGAGAACCAGAGGAGCCCCGGGGGACAGCGGACGAGAATCCTCCAGGGACCCACCGGAGCAACTCCACCCGGCCCCTCCAGGGACCCCAGAAAGGGAAGCTACGCCTGAGGGAAAGGACACTAAAATTCATCAGCTGTTTATTCAGGTTTAATGACCCCTTTTTCCCTTTTCCTTTCCACTGGGTGGTCTGTTAATTAAACAGTTCTTCCCACTTTAGGCTGAGATATTCTGTTGTTGTGGGGGGCGAAGGGGTGCCAGAAACCTCTGCTGTGGGGGAGGTGCCTATTCAGAGTGCTTTCCACCTAGGAAATTTGTCTCTAATCCAAGACATCATCCAAGAGCAAGCCAGGCCTGATGTGAGCAGGGTGGAATCCTCCACCTCCTCCCCAGGGCGTCTGGGACTGGCCAAGGGGGAGAGATTTTCATTCCCAGCCATTCCCAGGCCCGGCCAGCTCAGAGCTGCTCTGACGTGGTCAAACCTTCCCTGGGGATTGTTAAATCCACAGAATATTTGAGGTGACCATCCCTCACTTGTCTCCAAGGAATGCTTGTGCCTTCAGTGAGAGCAAAGGATTTAGGAAAGGCCAACTGGGGTCAGCCAGGAATGAGTCAATCCAGAGTCAGACCTCACCAGGATTTTCTACATTTTCCTCTTTGAGAAATGCTGCTTTCCTGAAATCCAAGCTTTCAGCAGGATTGTGTTGGGTTCTGCCCTTTGTATTCTGAATGCAAAGTCGAACATGCAAATAAAGCTGAAATGTTCCATCTTTAAATGACAAGAACTTCGCATTTCCACTTCTCCTTTCAAAATAATTTTTTGCTATGAAAATTATTGCCTGATGTAATAAAGTACAATAAGGACATCAAAGAGGGCTGTCAAAATGACAACAGAGTAACTCTGAAAAACTTTTAAAACACCACATTCTGTGCTGAATTTTTAAATATGACATTTCACTTGAGTTTGAAATCACAGAAAAAAAGAGACATTTCGGTTCCCACGTAGGTGTAGCCTTAATGCACCAAACATTTCAAACCCCAAACTTTGACGGGGTGGCACCAGGTATTCAAAAACAATTTCCAAAAGCTCTGGCATATCATGGAGAGAGTATCAGATCAAGATTTTTAAAACCTTTTAAAACCTTGAAAACTTACTGCATTAAAAGCCAGAGAATATTTGGCATTTTTAAGGACCATATTGGCTTTTTAAAGGCCAAATGTCCTTACAGAATTCCCCAGCAATGTCCTTGTCTGAGATTACTTGGTCCCCTTCCCCTGCTTGAAGCTCAGCTTCACTGAGAGTGAACTTTAGAGGCTTTTAAGCTCAGATAAGATTTAAATTCATGACCTCATCTCTTAAAAGCATGACTTTTAAGCCTTGGGAAGAGGCAAAGGAAGTGGCTCCTGTGCAAGGCTGGTTTCCAGCAGTACCCAGATGGAAACCTTTAATTTGCATTTTGCTGCTTCATGTTAATTCCTCTTTATATGAACAACAGAAAATGGCTCCTTCCCTGCATGTATAAATACATGGAAATGGGATCAACTTAAAATATTGCAGTGTAAAATGTCTGTGAATGTTTCTAAATATTGAAATAAAAGTTTGTTTTACCAGAGACAGGAAGAGTTTCTTGGAGGTTCAAAGCTGGGAGAGCTGGGGGAGTTCACCTGGAGAGGAGAAGGCTCCAGGGAGACCTCAGAGCTCCTGCTGTCAACGAAAATTGGGAGAAATAAAAAAGCCCTCTAGCACTATATTTGAAGTGGTAGAAAATCAGGCATTACTTTTTACTGGCCAGGATGTGCCAAGGAAAGTATTCCAAAAACACATGCTTTTACAGGATTTTCCCCCAGTTTTTATACAGTTAAAACCCATAGAGATGCGTTGTTTCAAAGTTCATCGGTCCAGAGCTGAGCAACCCTCAGTGTTCGGTATTCTATTGGATCCGAATCCCCTCGACTCCGATGTAAATTAGATATCCATTTTTCAATTTTCTTATCAGTCCTTTCCGGGGAGATGTCTTCAGCTCTGTCAGAGGTGCTCTGGGGTGGATGTTTGGAGATGGTCACCGATGTTCCATTAATGTTCCATTGATGGTTTTTATCTTTTGGGCTACTCCCACTCTGTTGGTATGCTGAGCCCATCTCCTTAGAGTGATGCTGTACCTCTTAAATAAACTAAAGAAAATTCCCCTCCCCAAAGAAAAGTCAAGTCAAGCCTAACTAGAGAGACAAAAATAAAGAGTTAAAAGTTATACAAAAATTTTTTTTTTAACTGGTATATTTTCCAACACTGCCAGGGCCTAAAGGGCTCCAAGAGAGNGAGGGTGGGCAGGCCCTGGCACAGGTGCCCAGAGCAGCTGTGGCTGCCCCTGGATCCCTGGCAGTGTCCAAGGCCAGGCTGGACAGGGCTTGGAGCAGCCTGGGACAGTGGAAGGTGTCCCTGCCCATGGCAGGGGTGACACTGGATGAGCTTTAAGGTCCCTCCCAACCCAAACCATTCCAGGATTCTGTAAAAGCTGGGTGAGACTCGAGGTTTCTCCTCCACAGCCACATTGCAGATGAAGGTCAAGGAGAAGCCCCTGTGCCCTCAGGACAGCCCATGATGAGTTTTCCAAGAGGATCTTCCTTGCTTTAAACTGGAATGATGAATTTGCATTACTGAGGGGGTGTGGCACTCCTGCAAACAAACCAAAAAAAAGAAACCAAACAAAATTAAAACAACAGCAAAACCGAAAGAAGGTAAAAAATCCCCTCAGCAGAAGGGCTTGGGAATACTCTCTGGGAAGAAGAGTGGCTTTTGGAGCTGGGAGATTGGCAGGGAGGAAAACTGAGTTTGAAATGTGTTGTCTCTGATCCTGGGGGGTGTGGATTTCTCCGTGAGAAATGAAACCTCTCGTGGAAATTCCTGAGGACTGTGCAGGAACAAGAGGGGAAAATCTGCAAACCAGAGGGTTCTTTGGAGAGTTGATTGGGACAAATTGTAAAACAATTCCTCGTGGAATCTCCACTGTCCCCATCCCTTCAGAGCTCTGGAGCAACCCCAGAACTTTTCCTTGCTCTTTGTGCTCCACCTGAGCTGCCAAATTCCAGAGCTGTCCTGGGATTCAGCTCCAGGACACAGTGCTCTGGAAGGGAAGCTCAACTTCAACCACCTTGTGGTGGAAATGCTGGAAATTTCCAGGTAGAATTTGAGGCCGTCTGACCTCTCTCATGTCCCTGTGGGCACCATGGCTTTGTCACGGTCACCTTGGCTGAGTTGATTCCTTGTCCCACAGGGATTTGCTGGAGCATCATTTTAAATGCAGGATAGATTTGGGGTAGATCTCACTCACTTGCCCTAAATCTGGCCTTAAATTCAATCCTAAAACTCAACATTTAGACTTGGGGGTGAATTTCACTTGTAATGCAGCAAAGGTGTCCCTAAAAAGCCTGCATTTCCCTCCAAATATGTTCCTAAAAACACCTGGAATTCCCTCAAGGGGCTTTTAAAGGTTCCCACACCTGTCTGGCTCTACCCTCAGGCCCAGGAGTATCAGTAGTTGGAATGTCATGGATTATTCTCCCAGATTGTAAAAGGAGGTTTGGGAATTACCTGGAACTGCCTGAAGTAAGGCTGTGTATGTACATTGAATTTTCCACTCCTTAATTGCTCCGTGTGGAGCTGAACTAGCAGGGGGATGGCAGCAGCACAGATTTTTTTTTTGGTGTTCCAGAGCTTTTCTGGATGTTTCCTGGAGGAAATGTCTCGGTGAGCAAATCCCAGTTTCAGTGGTGCTTCAGAAGTGTGAGCTCTGGGCTAAGAAATAATCCTGGACTGCAAATTCCACAGGAACCTGTGAGAATTGGCATTATCTGCATGCAAGAGTCTGTGGGAGGAGGAGGAAACTCTTCCTGGAATCGTACAAAGTTCCTGAGCACGAATTACTGAGCTGAACTAATGAGTTTGCTGATCAAAAGAGCCTCATCTGAGTTTTAACGGTGCTCGACATAAAAGGGTTATTTGAATTTATGGCGGTGTCTCCTCATTCTTGTGGCAGAGTAGTTTGGAAGATCATTTTTAAAACATCCCATCCCATTCATTAATGAAGGAAATTCAGTTTTTACCATGAGTAATGTCTTATCTAAAGTTGCAATAGTCCAAGAAGGCTCTTTTCATATGGAAATCCTCCAAGGCTTTAGCATTTCTTCTTGCACTCTTTGAACTTCATTTCCATTTTCCCAACAGAACTGACTGAAAACGCTGTTTGAGATGAGAAGGGCTCACCACTAATGGAATATATGGCTCTATAATATTTTCATCATTACATAAACCCCACATTTAAATATCCTGCTCTTCTGGCCAGAACGCTTTGCTGAGCAGATGCTTCTTAATGAGCTCTTTCCAGTGACACCGAGGCCTTGGAGTTGATTTACAATGCATGAAACCCAGGAATACTTCAAACTGTTCCTTCCCACATGCATCCCATTGCACCAACTTTCAGCTGCCATCCTATTGCCCAGCTGAGCCTTTTTTCCGTCCTTTCAAAGTTCCTCCAAATCCTCTCATATCAGGGACTATTCAAAACTCTCTCACATCTCAATAATTTTCTCTAAGCCGTAATTTTCTGCCATCTCCTATTCACTCATCACTAAATCTATGCAGGAATTCTGCCTCTTGCAAGAATTGCTGGGCTCTAGAGCTGTTCATCTCTTTCCATGCTGAAATTTTGCCTCTAAATTCTACATTTTGGGGTTTTCTCTCTTGAAACGTGGTTGCGAGAGCTGGGGGTGTTCACCTGGAGAAGAGAAGGCTGCAGGGAGAGCTCAGAGCCCCTGGCAGGGCCTGAAGGGCTCCAGGAGAGCTGGAGAGGGACTGGGGACAAGGGATGGAGGGACAGGACACAGGGAATGGCTTCCCAGTGCCAGAGGGCAGGGACAGATGGGGTATTGGGAAGGAATTGCTCCCTGTGAGGGTGGGCAGGCCCTGGCACAGGTGCCCAGAGCAGCTGTGGCTGCCCCTGGATCCCTGGCAGTGTCCAAGGCCAGGCTGGACAGGGCTTGGAGCAGCCTGGGAGAGTGCAAGGTGTCCCCGGAATCAGGGGAATGTTGGAATGAGATGATCCTTCAGGTCCCTTCCACCCCAAACCATTCCAGGACAAATCAGTGAGACAAATTTACACCGTCGAGATCTTGAACCACACAGCGAGGACAGCACCACATCGCTCTCCTCTGGGCAGCTCTGAGCCCCCATCTCCTCACCAGCAGCCCCTGGGATAAAAACATATCCCCACAGATATAAAAATGCTGGCGAGGAGCTGTGGATGGAGCAAATTCCCATCCTGTGTGGAGCACTCGTGGTTGCCGTGGCCTGTGTTCTTCAGGATTCCTTCAGCACTTGTAATTTATTTGCTTTGCTGGAGTGAGAGGCTTTGGGAAATCTCCGACATGAAGAGAGCAAACAGGAGGCCAAACAATGGCTCCACCAGCTCTGGGATGCTCCCTCCTCCCAGGATCCTCTCAGCTTCTCCCTGGGCCATGCCTGAGAACAATGAGTGCTTCTCAGAGCTCTGTTTGGTCACGGCTGAGCTCTCTGTATCTTTGGGGTGGTTTCGGGTTGAAGGGCTGGGCTGTGCACCCTGCAGCCGCTGGTTTCACTGGTTTGGTTCTCGGGAGGGTGCACTGACTTGCGGGAAACTCTGGGGGGAAAAGCGAAGATGTTTTGCTCTGGGAAGAGGTTTTGTGGAGATCAAGGACCTGCTGGGAGTTGGGTGTTAGAACAGCAGCTTCACCTCCAAGTGTGGGATTGATGGACACAGGGGTGAAGGTCGGAGTCAGGAATGAGACACACAGGGCTGGGACAGAGGGCTTTGCTCAAGGCCAGATCTCAGCTCCTCTCACAGAACAGGAAGAGTGAGAAAAGGATTGTGATCTCCCAGTGACCCCATTGCCAATGAGTCAGGGAGGTTTGGGATGGAGCTCAGGGCAAGGTTCTTCCCCCAGAGGCTGCTGGGGCACTGCCCAGGCTCCCCAGGGAATGGTCCCAGCCCCAAGGCTGCCAGAGCTCCAGGGATGCCCAGGGTGGGATTGTTGGGGTGTGTGTGCAGGGCCAGGGCTGCACTGATGATCCCTGTGGGTCCCTTCCAGCACAGGAGATTCCAGGATTCCATAATTGTCACATATAATTTCCATTATCCACACTCATCTTTTGCCTTTCCTTGTGCAGAGTTGGAATCAGTTCTCCTGGCCCAGAGGTGGCTGACAGCTGAAGTCCCTCAGGATCCCTTATCTCTCAATATCTTCCTATCCCTTTTCCCCCTTTTTTCTGCCCAATCCCAGGACAAGAACCCAAGTAAACTCTTCAAAACACGAATGTTTTTACCAGCACCCTTTGGCTGGAGGATGCTATAAAACTGCAGGAGGTTTTCTTCTCCTCTTCAAAAAATTAGCAGAATGCCTTCATCCTGTGTCCAGCCAGCACCAACCGAGGGTCTTCCACCCGAATTTTAACTTCCCAACTGGCCTTACATTCAGCATCTCACTGAAAATCCAGCATGAGTCACATTTACTGCTTTATTTATGATGCAATCAAAGGCTGCGGGACAGGGAGCAGGAACTGCTTTGCCAGTGCATAAAATATCCTCCTTTCCTTTAGCCCTGGGTTAGAAACATCAGGATTGCCAGACAAGCAAATGGTGGGAAACTCTGTCGTTTTGCATTTGGCTTTGTGGGGATCATGGGAAAGGACAGCGGAGTTGCCAGGAGGATGGAGAAGCTTCAAATGAGCAGGAACAGCAGGAAAAGGAACACAGAGGCATCACCACCATGAAATGAAGTGGAGAAAGGGGATTTTGCCAAAAGGCAGCTCCACGGGAGGCAGGCAGAGCTCTCAGATCCATGTCAGGAGTATCCCGACCTGCTGGAGCTCCAGCCCACATCACATCTGTTCCTACCCTGTGCTGTCCTGGAGACCTTTGTTCTTTCTGATTCATATTCTTTCATATCCTAAAAATATCTTCACTGAAAGAGTGGTCAGGCAGTGGGAGAGGCTGCCCAGGGAAGCGCTGGAATCCCCAACCCTGGAAAAAACAGGGACACAGCAATCGGCAATGAGGTTTAGATTTGGTTGAAAGTTGGACTTGATGTTCTTGGAGGTCTTTTCCAACCTTGATAATTCTGTGTCTCTACAATACGAGACTTAGGGAATTTTCTTATCCAAAAAGTTCAACTGAAAAGCAGGAATAAGGTCTGGATAAATCTCCCGAGCTGAGCCGTTGGTACCGCAAGGCTGGCACAGCACAAAGCTCCCACTTTAGGTGACATGAACGATTTCAGCTTGCCCGAGTTGGAATAATTGAGCTGACATGATCAGATCATCTTTTGATGGTCTAATTGAATTATGTGCATTTCTAAAAGCTTTTCTCAGTGGGGCTAATGAGTTTTATGTCTGTGCTGAGCCAGGCAAATCCAGCCAGGGTTCCATCCTTTCTGTGATGGATCTGACCGGGACAAGGGACAGCCAGGAATTCTTACAGCAGATCCAGCCAGGGTTCCATCCTTTCTGTGGTGGATCTAAACAGGACAAAGGGAAAGTCAGGAATTCTTACAGCAGATCCAGCCAGGGTTCCAAACTTTCTGTGGTGGATCTAAACAGGACAAAGGGGACAGCCAGGAATTCTTACCCACATCCAGCCAGGGTTCCATCCTTTCTGTGATGGATCTGACTGGGACAAGGGGGCAGCCAGGAATTCCTACACCAATTATCAAAGGTTCATCTCAGTCCCTCCCTACTGGTGGCTGTAGGATTCCCAGTGGGATTCCCTCTGACCTCGTTGGGATGTGGGATATTATTTATCAGGGTGTTCCCCGAGCAGTCTGAGTAGCTAAAGAGGAAATGCCTTTGCTTTTATGGGATCCAAGCTGGTTTCCATTATCCCAAGGGATGAGCTCCTAAGCTCATGTAACAAAAAAGACATTGATTTAATAATAGGAACAAGGTTTTTTACAAGGAGAGTGGTGAGGCCCTGGCATATGGCGCCCAGAGAAATTGTAGCTGCACCATCCCTGAAAACATTTAAGGCCAGGTTGGACAGAGCTTGGAGCAACCTGGGATGGTGGAAGGTGTCCCTGCCATGACAGGGGGTGGATCTTTAAAGATCCCCTCCACTCTAAACCATTCTGGGATTCTATGGACATCGTGAGCTGAACATCAGCCCTCCAAGGACAGATTCCTTTCACTCGCTTTCCTGATCATGGAGCAGAGGCAAAAGAAAGGCTGGATGTAAAAAATGAGTTTATTCCATCAGGGAAAGTGTCTGCAGAGAGGGCGAGGTGTCAGTTCCAGCACCTCCACCTGAACTTCAGCCCCAGGAGGAACTGAAAGTGTCGAAACCTTTGTGGTGGGGAGAAGTTTGCTCAGCCCGGAGCGTCAGCTCGGAAATCCACCGTGTTTGCCCTTGGATGAGCTTTGTGCCCTCAATCATTTCTGAAAACACGGATTTACAGCCATGGGAACCTCGGGCGTGGGAGAGGAGGCTCAGAGGTTCCTCTTCCACCTCGTTCACCTTCCATCCTGATGGCCACCGTCCCTTTTGCGACCCAGATCTCTGCTGGTGGAGGCTGCAGGTCGTGTGTGGCTTCAGCTGTGAGGGAAGAGCAGGTGCAAGTTCCTCCAGAGTTACTACGGAGTTACTACTGCCACATGGTCCTGTGTGTGCCTGTCCTGTTGTCACTGTCACTGCACCTCTGTGTGCTGCAAACTGAGCCCAGCTGTGGCCTGGCCAGGATGGAAACAATGCTGGAATCAAAGCCAGTGTTCAGGGAATTTCACAGGATCATGGAAAGGTTTGGGGTGGAAGGGATCTTAAATCCCATCCAGTGCCACCCCTGCCATGGCAGGGACACCTTCCACCATCCCAGGCTGCTCCAAGCCCTGTCCAGCCTGGCCTTGGACACTGCCAGGGATCCAGGGGCAGCCACAGCTGCTCTGGGCACCTGTGCCAGGGCCTGCCCACCCTCCCAGTCAGGAATTCCTTCCCAATATCCCATCCATCCCTGCCCTCTGGCACTGGGAAGCCATTCCCTGTGTCCTGTCCCTCCATCCCTTGTCCCCAGTCCCTTTCCAGCTCTCCTGGAGCCCTTCAGGCCCTGCCAGGGGCTCTGAGCTCTCCCTGGAGCCTTCTCCTCTCCAGCTGAACCCCCCCAGCTCTCCCAGCCTGGCTCCAGAGCAGAGGGGCTCCAGCCCTCGGAACATCTCCAGGGCCTTCCTTGGACTCACTCCAGCAGCTCCACATCCTTTTCACACTGGGGGTCCCACAGCAGCAGAGCAGAGGACAGAATCTCCTCCCTGGACACTTCAGCCCAGCACAGGGAGGGTTTCTGAGCACACCAAGACCGGTGGATCTTCTTGTCCAGCCCCATCCCAATTCCTTCTCCCCAAAGCTGTGATTCCCCTGCTGCCAGACCATTCCCCTCTTTGTTCTTGATGTTCTAGCATCCCATGGAGAACTGGAACCTGCACAAGGACCACAGAACTGCAAAGTTCATGGAAACATCAGATACATCCCTTGAAAACGTGGGGCATTATCCCCTCCTGCACCTCCAGAGAGCTCTGCTGCCTTTGAAATACGAGATTCAGCTGGAATTTTTAAAACCTCTTATTTATAGAATCAACATAATCAAGACAGGATCCACTCCCTGACGTGTTCCCTCATTGAAGAACTAAGAAGTTTTCCTTGTTTTTTTCTTTCTAGGAACAAAGTCAGTCTTTGGAACACTCAACTTCAGCATGAAGAGTCCAGACAGATTTTGACAAGAGCCTCGAAGGCTGTTGCAGTTTGTCACGGTTGTGATCTCGAGACAAGAATTTGACAATGGATCAGTGTGGAATTTAACAGCATAACAAACGACAAAACCCATCTCCAGAAAATGACACCCTGAGGTAAATGGAGGCTTTTCTTTCAGGGGGAAAAAAAGCCCGGACAGGAAAGGTGAACCTTATCAGCTTGTGCAGAAGAAATCACAACATTTGCAAGAAATTCCTGTTGAAATTCTCCTGAGGTATCACACTTCTGAAAAGCCCTGTCATTCCCAGGCACTCCATGGGGATTAGCAACTTCAGGGTAAGGAGCCAGTGTGATTCTTGAGGTTTGAAGATCAACAGCCTGAATAAATAAAAGCAGATACATTTCTGCTCTCTGAACAGAGTGTGCTCCTGCATTTCCAGCTACTTGCCTTCGTGTGGGCAGAGGCTGCTGGATCTTTACAAACCAAGCCAGGTTTGCTCAGACAAACTGCTCCAGGGGCTCAGGGTTTTAAAGGTCACCTGGGTGTGCCCAAAGGGATGGTCCTGGTGTGACCTCCCAGCTCAGGGAGCCCCCAGACCCCTCTGTTCCACCCCAGCAGGAAGGGCTGTACCTGCAATACAATTTCTCTCCTGCTGTGACCTGCTGGCAGTCCTTGCTCAGGGCTGGGGTCAGTGCAGCCACGTGGGCCCAGGTCACTGATGAGCAGGAGCTCTCCTGCCTCCTTTCACCCAAAAATCAACCTCTGCCTGTGTTCCCATCCCTTCTGATCCTTCAAGATCCCTCCAGACTAGCTTTTCCTCTTTGTTTCAGAGACCAAACCTTCCCAAGCCTCTCCCACGTCAAGCCTGTTCTCCTGAACACCCTGACACCAAAGTTCCAGCTCTTTCTGTACCTCCAGCTCTCCCTACATGGCTCCCTCCTCTCTCATTCCTCACTGCTTCCCCAGGGACACTGCAGCTCTCTCCTGCTCCTCAGCACTGCCGTTCATCTCCTCCTTTTCCCTCTGGACCCCCTCCCCTGCCCACGTCAGCAGAACACTGCAGCAAACAGCCCATGCCCTCCAGGCCACATCCAAAGTTGGAATCCTTTCTCCAAAACTCATGTCCTTGGGAAAAAAAACAGCTGAGTGGAGGTGTTGGCGCAGAGGGGACAGAGCAGGCCCTTTCCATTTGCTGACTTGGCCCTCGCCTGGCCCTCCCCGGGGTGGGGACGCAGCGTGACAAAGGTGACAATGCAGGCAGGGCTTGCCTCAGTCAGCACTTTCAGAGAGGAGGTCACCTCTGCTCCAGCTCTGGAGTCGGGTGGTGTTTGTTCCACGTCCTTGGAGCGACCTGCGAGAAGGCTCAGGGCCTTGGAGAGCTGGACTTGGGGGACAGGAGAAGAAGGGGCTGCTGTCCTGTGTGCCAGGCCATGGCCATGGGACCCTCCCTGTGTCCTGCACTCCTGGCTTGGTGATTGCCCCAAGAGGGCCCAGAGACACTTCAGAGACACAGTCAGAGCAGTGCGGATTTGCTTTATTCAGCGCTGGCTCTGGGGATTCACTCCTCCAAACACACACACCCAGCACTGCCAACTCACAATATTATGGGTAACATTTATGAATATTCAACGCATTCCCCAGGATGGGAGTGGTTATACAAATCATTTCTCAGAAATCATTAATATCATTAGCTGTGTGCCACGCATGCGCTGTGTGTCCTGGTGGTCTTTGGGGGTCTGCTCGTGATGAAGATCTGTAGTCTTCATCACAGTGCACTTTTCACCTTTCTCTCTGGAGCATGGGCAGTCCTTCGTGGGTGATTCAGCGTTTCTGTGCTGGCCTCAGACAGATTCTTTTCCCTCTTACCTTGACAAGATTAAGGGAATTCTGTTTTCCTAGGTTTAGAATTTACATATTCTGTCTCTCAATAGTTAACCTGAGTTACCTATTGAATACCCATTTCTCACTGGAGCAGTTGTCCCAGTGGTTCCCATGCCAGGTCCCACAGTTTGGGACATCTCTCCACGTGGGACAACCTCATCCACGACTGCAGGGCAGCCGCGGGGTGACCCCACTGTGTGTCCTGACACCCACAGGGCATTCCTGCACCTCCTCACCTTTTGGAGGTCACTGCCCTGCCCAGCTGGTGTGGGGCTGCCTGTCCACTGAGACACTCCAGGGGACACTGCCCTGGCCTTAGGAGGGCAGGGATAAAGGGGATATTGGGAATTCTTCCCTGTGAGGGTGATGAGGCCCTGGAATGGAATACCTAGAGCAGCTGTGGCTGCCCCTGGATCCCTGGCAGTGCCCAAGGCCAGGCTGGACAGGGCTTGGAGCAGCCTGGGACGGTGGAAGGTGTCCCTGCCCAAGGCAGGGGTGGAACTGGCTGAGCTTTAAGGTCCCTTCCCACCCAAACCATCCCAGGATTTTCCCACTCCACAGTGAAGGAGGCAGCTCTGTGTCCTGAGGAAGCCTCGCTCTGTCCTTAAATATTAATGATGATGTTCAGTGGAGCTGCCTCACTCTGAGCTCACATCCAGGGCAACAGTCAGGCTTTTTTTATCTTCATGTGCCATCTGCTCTTTCATCAAATCATTTGTAAAGGAGAGGCCCTCACATTCAGGAAAATCATCTGATAAATAAACACCCTGTTACATGGTGATACCTTTTATTGGGCTGTTAACTGCTCGAGCCGTGCAAGATAAATAGGTTTAATTAGTGGTGAGACATTCCTTTTTTAACATTTACAAGAGTCTAATCATTATTCCCCTTGCATAGGCAGGCTCAGAATTTTAAGCAGGGCACAAACTTCTCTCCTGCATTCTGTGTGCTGCCAGGAGGATCCCATGAATAATTTAAGATCATGTTGTCTTCTGGCCCTCAAATAAAATACCAATATTTTGCTCCCCCTTCCTGAACTCCTGTCCACGAAGGATCGCTTGTATTCCCATGGGAGCTGACTGTGCTGGGAGCTGCACGGTCTGGGGTGGAATCTGTCCTTTTTCCGTGGCTCTGGGAAGATTTTACAAGTCTCAGGAGGAGCAGGGTCAGCCAAAACAGGGCAGAGAAGGCGCTGCTGTGACAGTGACATCGAGCAGGGTCTGCACCTCCAACACTCCCACAGCAGCTCCTGCTCAGCCCTGGAAATTCCCCTCTCTTGAGGCAGCACCTGAACATTTATTTACAAAGTCCTGGGGACCAACCAGGCCCCTCAGGTCATTCAGCTGTCCCAGGGCTTTGTTGTGGTCTCTCTGTGGGACAGGGAATGTCCTCAGCTCCTCCCGAGGGGCAGGGGCTGAGCTGTGCTCTGGGACAGGGACAGGAGCCCAGGGAAGGGCTGGAGCTGTGTCAGGGCTTGGGATGGAGCTCAGGGAAAGGTTCTTCCCCCAGAGGCTGCTGGGGCACTGCCCAGGCTCCCCAGGGAATGGTCCCAGCCCCAAGGCTGCCAGAGCTCCAGGAGCGTTTGGACAATGCTCTCATTGGGATTGTTGGGGCGTCTGTGCAGGGCCAGGGTTGGAATGATGATCCCTTCCTACTGTGGCTATTCCAGGATTTTATGATTCGGCAGCTCTGTTCCGGCTCCCTGCATTCCCAGAGCAGCCAACCAAAAAGTATTGAAAACTCCAAACAAATTTAGGGACACTTCAGTTCAAAAGACCTTGGGAACTGCCAATGTCCCACCAAAACCTGTGTCTTGCCTCTTGTGCTGAACTCTCCTGTGCAGCGAATGGCTACAGGAGATGGAGCAGAGCTCTCCCCTCATGAGGAAGCTGAGGAACAGCAGGAAATCCTGGGTTTGGGAAGTGTTTCCCAACCCAATCAATCTTGTTCAGAAGATGGGACACCCCACCCTGAAAGAGTTTTCTCCTGATTGTCTCCCTGGCACAGAAGTGCTTATGGAGCTGAATCCAAACTCGTTATTGACAGGGAGATGTCTTTACAAACAAACTGTGGGGTCTGCTGGTAGATAAGGCCAGATACTGATAGGTGAAAGAAGCAATGGGAGGAACCATAAATTCCATAGGAATTCCATTAATTGACACAGACTGTTACTCACCCAAGGATGTGTTAAATCCCTGGACTTAGAGAAAAAGAACAGAGACACAAAGAAAAGAAAAGGTGGGGGGCAATGTACATTAGAAGGGGGTTATTCAGGAAATCTGTACCTCTCAATCACCTCAGCAAATGGGAAAAGAGAGAGGGAAATGTGGCCGGGAAATTCGGATAAAAAGAGGCTGTGTCCTCTAGCAATTGGAGAGACCCCATGAGAAATGCCCATGACCTCTCCCTTTATTCATGAATAAAGTTACAGGACTCCTCTGTCTCCTTTTTGGACATAAACCTCTGGTGTTTGTGGATTAATTTTTCCTGACATTATGGAGCCAGGGATGGGTCTGAGCACTGCTCTGGGGCCAGGACTGGGCAGGATGGGAATAGCTCAGGATCCACCGTGCTTCCCTGCAGAGGTGAGGATGCCTTTTCAGGAGGAGCTGACAGACTCTGGGGCCTCACTGCTTCTCCAGGCAGCCCCTGCAGGAGAGGTAGGAGGAAGTTTTCCTTAAAAATCCTGATCTTTGCCTTACCTAAAAGAGGGTGGGGTTAAACCAAGGCAGCAGGAGAAAGGAGAAGGTGAAATGGAAGGCAACAGTGAAAGAAGAAATCAAATATAAAAAGTTGGAGGAGAGAAATAAAACCAGGAGAGGGGCCCGCAGCTGATCACAGAGATGAAAAACCCACAGGTATTTCAGTTGTAGGGCAAGGAGCAACTTTTGTCCCTTGGCTCTGCAGTAGTTGCCGGAGGACACTGGGCAGGACAGGGGGACGGGATTCTGTCGGGAGAGGATTCTACCCCTCTCTGCCCCCTCAGGTGAGAGCCCACCTGCAGAGCTGCCCCAGCCCTGGGAACAACAGCAGCAGGACGTGGAGCTGCTGGAGCCAGTGCAGAGGAGGCCACGGAGATGCTCTGAGGGCTGGAGCCCCTCTGCTCTGGAGCCAGGCTGGGAGAGCTGGGGGTGTTCAGCTGGAGAGGAGAAGGCTCCAGGGAGAGCTCAGAGCCCCTGGCAGGGCCTAAAGGGCTCCAGGAGAGCTGGAGAGGGACTGGGGACAAGGGATGGAGGGACAGGACACAGGGAATGGCTTCCCACTGCCAGAGGGCAGGGATGGATGGGATATTGGGAAGGAATTGTTCCCTGGGAGGGTGGGGAGGCCCTGGCACAGGTGCCCAGAACAGCTGTGGCTGCCCCTGGATCCCTGGCAGTGCCCAAGGCCAGGCTGGACAGGGCTTGGAGCAGCCTGGGATGGTGGAAGGTGTCCCTGTCCGTGGGGTGGAATGGGATGGGATTTAAGATCCCTTCCAACCCAAACAATTCCACATTTCCATGAGCTCACACCTGGGAAGGCAGGACCCCAAGGCCCTATAAAAACAGGATTAATGGTCCCTCTCAGCAGAGTCAGGAGCTCTGTGTGTAAACAATTTTTATTCCCAGGCCCACCAGCCCATCCCTGGATGTTCCTGGCAGCGCATCCAAAGCACAGCTCCCAAATCAGCAGTTCCAGATGGCTGCCCAGAGCCCTGGGCTGTCAGCTCCCCTGGCCCAGGGCTCCCGGGGACCATTACCCCTGGATTTGTTCCCTGGATATCAATCACCTGCTCCCTCCTGGGCACTCTGCCTGAAATAACAGTAATAAAACCCCCACCATAAACTCCAGACTCGCAGTACTAAAGGGACAGGATTCCTGCACTGACTGCAGCAGGTTGTGAAATTTGAGGGCCAGATCCTTCAGACGCTGCATTGTCTGGCCAGGATCCAGCAGATAAATAAGCTGCTGCTTCATCTCCAGCCAGTGAACCGCCCCAATTAAAATCAATAAGACTCATCTCATTAATTGGGTAGATACAGGACCCACCTCTGCATGCTCAGCACAGAGACATAAAAACCTCGACTGAACTGTTCTGAAATAATAATCCACACCAAAAGTATAAGCAAACTTGGCTAAAGTCATCTTCTTTCCACAAATCCCCGTCATTGGCAGCAGCCTGGGAGGGAGGCAGCTGCAAATTCCTGCAGAGGAGGAGAGCGAGAGGAGCTCTGTGCCTCAAAGGAGTGTAATCCTCAAAGCAGCTTGGGGCTTTAGGTGCCTCCAGCGGTTCCTCCCGGCGCTGCCAGGCTTAGAGATTCCAGCGGGATTACAGCGAAGTGCTGCTCTCAAAGGTCACCTGCAGTGCCACCGAGCCCTGGGGGGAACGGCAAAGGGAGGGAGGGAGGGAGGGAGGGAGAGGAGGAGGAGAAAGAACTCCCTGACAGCTCCATCCTGAAACCATTCCCTGCTGCTGGAGGAGACACAAAGCATCCCCGTGTTCCTCCTTCCTCTCTCCTCCCGCACCTGCAGAGCTGGGGACCAACATCAGAGGATGTGGAGCTGCTGGGAAAAGTCCAGAGGAGGCCACGGAGATGCTCTGAGGGCTGGAGCCCCTCTGCTCTGGGGCCAGCTGGGAGAGCTGGGGGTGTTCAGCTGGAGAGGAGAAGGCTCCAGGGAGAGCTCAGAGCCCCTGGCAGGGCCTGAAGGGCTCCAGGAGAGCTGGAGAGGGACTGGGGACAAGGGATGGAGGGACAGGACACAGGGAATGGCTTCCAGAGGGCAGGGATGGGTGGGGTATTTGTGGTGATGCAGAGCCCTCTTCCTGCTGGGCAGCTTGGGGTGAGGTTCAACCTCGTGTGCCTCAGTTTCCCTGGATTTTAGCTGCCCTGCTAGCCCACGTGAGCCCTCCCTGCCCAGCACTGCAGGTTCGGCTTTTTTGGGGCAGAAAGGTTTGATCTTCCCATGTCACCCCTGTTTGGGGGCAGTGGTGTCTGCACAGAGCCCCTCAGCTCAGAGGCTCCCACCCTGCTCCATCCCCTCCTGTTCCCTCATATCCCAAGGATTCCAAGCCCCTGGAGCAATCCCATCTCTCCAGTGGGACACAGAGGGGAGCTGAGCACAGCACAGTGCAGGGGGTGTCACCAAGGAGTGTTTTGGGTCTCTTCATCCCCCAGACTCTTCAGAGCTCCCAAAAAACATCATTTTGTTCAGGGACAGCACAGCCCACACCACTTCCCCTCTCTCCTTCTTTACCCCCTAATGAAAACCATCTCCGAGCTAAATTAAATCTTCCTCGCAGCACATCCAGCCCTGAGGGCAATTAAGGAAACATAATGAACCTGCTCCCTTTTTTCTTTTTTTTTTACAGCAATTAACTTGAAGCAGATCCAAAGGTGAACCTTGTCACTTTTAAAAATTACTCATGACTCCAAAAATGACTCCAAAATGGCTTTGGGAGGGGAGGGCCCTGCTGGGTTTGGAGTTCTTGTAGCACTTTCACATGCAGAAGAGGGGGAGGAAGCAGCAGGTGAGGATGTGGCCTCTGAGGGACCATAATTCAGCCTTGCTGATGAAGATGTGCAGTTGTCACCTCTGCTGAGCATCTCCATTTCCTCCACAGGACTCCTGCCCAGGGCTGTGGAGAGAGGGGCACAGGGCAGAGCTTTGGCACAGACAGGGAGGGGACAACAGCTTTGGAGAGAGTCAGCCCAGGGCCGGGGATCCAGGAGTGTTCAGAGGCTGGAGAGAACTCTGAGAAAGGCCAGCAAGATCTAAGGATGGGCTGGTAAAATAAACTGAAACTAAATTTTCCCTTCTATCTGCTCACATTTGTTTCTCCTCACTGGTGGAAAGGGATGGGTTAAAGCTGTATGGAAAGGGAACTCATTTTGGAGTGACACCTCTTAAAACTGTCTTAAACCAAGGCAGGTGTTCACACACAGCAAAACCACCCTGAAAAGGGACCTTTAATCCCATTTTTGTGAGAGCAGAGCTGCCCCTGGGTCCAGCCCCCCCAGGGTGTGCAGAGCTCATGGAATGGTTTAGGTTGGAGGGACCTTAAAGCCCATCCAGTGCCACCCTCTGCCCATGGGCAGGGACACTTTCCACCATCCCAGGGTGCTCCAAGCTCTGTCCAGCCTGGCCTTGGGCACCTCCAGGGATCCAGGGGCACTGGGAAGGTGCCCCTGGCACAGGTGGCTCTGCAGGAGGAGGGTTCAGCTGGGACACTTCCTGCAGGATTTGTCCCAAACTCTGCTTTTGGCTGCTTTGCCTCTCCATGGCACAAAGGTCCTTCCTGGAGCTGAATTCCCACCCAGCCCTGCAGCCCCAGCAGGGTCCTGCTGGCAGGGGACTCCTCCAGCTCCTCCCAGCAGTTCCAAAGCTGCTCCTGGCTGGAACCAGCCCAGAGGAGGCTCCAGCTCAGCCAAGGAAGCACACGGTCCATGGGAGAGCTCCTGATTTCAGCACAGGGCACTCAGGGAGCTGTGTTTTCCTTTGCTTTTGCTGATTATCCATGCAGATGAAATAAGGTGGAAACCAAAATAATTTTGTTCCACGCTCTGCCTTAGCACCTCCCAGGATCTGACCCTCAGAGGAGCAGGGAGCTGTTCTGTTCCTTTGGGGGTATTTTCCTTCCTCCTCATGCCTCTTCCGTGGGCTTGTCTGGACATGGGAGAGTCACAGGCCACAGCTGTGCCCACCCTTGGGAAAAACAGCGTTTGCAAGAAATCATTTTCCCAGTTGTTTTTTGCACATCTTGGGAACCTTTTCAGGCTCAGACCATGCTGGAAAAGCCTCTCCTGGGGTTACACCAGGAGTTCTTCCCAGGAGCAGAGTCCTGGGAAGCTCTGTGGTGCTGCCAGTGCTGGTGGAGTGTAGTTGCACTGTTTTAGAAATCTTTTCTCTTCTTTCTCATGGAGAATAGAGATAAGCTGCACTTCTTGTACTTTCTTAATCTCTGTGTTTTGTGTTAGGTGCTCTATAGCTGTGACCAATGACTTTGGGAGGTGGATTCTCTGCTGACCAATGGTTGCTAGATTATTAATGGATACAGAAAGAAGTTTCTGTAAATAAAACTCTCTCTTTCGCCATCTTGGGGTCTCTGCCTGCTTCCTTGCCAGCTTCCTCTGCAGCTTCCATGAATCCCGCGAATATTATGAAATCCTAAAACCACAGTGGAGCATCCTGGAGTGGGAGATCTTCCCAGGAGCAGCTTCCCAACACCACAGGTGCTCCCAAGGACAGTGGGAAGGAGGAGGATGTGCATTAATCTGTGTCAACTCCTCTTTTTCCTGTGTCCAACAAATCAATAAATTGTGGCTGGAAACAAAATCATTACTTGCCTCCTCTCATGTTCCTGCTCAGCACAGAGCTGGAGATGCCAAAGGGAAGTGGATTGCTCCAGCTGGATTTGAGGAATGGCTGGAGCTGTGTCAGGGCTTGGGATGGAGCTCAGGGCAAGGTTCTTCCCCCAGAGGCTGCTGGGGCACTGCCCAGGCTCCCCAGGGAATGGTCCCAGCCCCAAGGCTGCCAGAGCTCCAGGAGCGTTTGGACAGCACTGCCAGGGATGCCCAGGGTGGGATTGTTGGGGTGTGTGTGCAGGGCCAGGGGCTGCACTGGATGGTGATGGGGAAACCTCAGCTGCAGAGCTGCCCCAGCCCTGGGGCCCAGCACAGGAGGGACCCAGAGCTGCTGGAGAGAGCCTAGAGGAGGCACCAGGGGGATCAGAGGGATGGGGCAGCTCTGCTGGGAGGAGAGCTGGGAGAGTTCGGATGGTTTGGCCTGGAGAAGTTTTGGAGTCACCGCATTGTGGCCTTGCAGTGCCTGAAAGGAGCTGACAATAAAGATGGAGAGAGACAATGTCCAAGGTCTGGAGGGGCAGGACAGAGGGAAACGGCTTCCAACTGCCAGAGAATAGGTTTAGATTGGATAGTAGGAAAAATTTCTTCCCTGTGAGGGTGGGCAGGCCCTGGCACAGGTGCCCAGAGCAGCTGTGGCTGCCCCTGGATCCCTGGCAGTGTCCAAGGCCAGGCTGGACAGGGCTTGGAGCAGCCTGGGATGGTGGAAAGTGTCCCTGCCCATGGCAGGGGGTGGAGCTGGATGGACTTTAAGGTCCCTCCAACCCAAACCTTTCTGGGATTCTGTGAAGAGCAGCAGATGCTCCCACTGAGGTTTGAAGTAACCCCGAGGAGGAAGCACAGGCAGGATTTCTCCGGCTCAGAAGTGCCACAGTTGGATCTCCTGGAGCATCTGAAGGGAAAAGCAAGGCCCTGGCTGCACTCCCAGCTGGGGACAGAGGTCCTGCGGCTGAGCCAGGCAGGCTGGAAAAGTGCTTTGTGCTTCTGAGCAGAGAGCAGCTGCTCCCGAGCCTGGCAGAGGCTCCCAGGAATGCTGAGCTCTTCCCGGTGCCACGCGCGGGGGGCGAGCACAGCCCGGCTGCCAGGTGTTTGCAGTGACAGAAAGGAGCAAACAAAGCCATTCAGGGAACAAATGAGGATAAATCCGGGCGCTTCTACCTGCTCACAAACAGCCTGCCAGCTGAGGAGGTGAAATGCAGCCCTTCGGAGAAGCTGTTGGCCTCGGAGCATCCAGGCACCACTGAAGCTGCAGCCCAGGAGTGGTGGTGGAGGTGCTGGAGGGCAGAGAAGGAGGGACAGGGGGGTCAGAGGGGTGGAAGGCAGGAGAAACTGGGCCAGGGAGGAACCCAGGTGGGAAAGTGCACCCCCAGCCCCACGGGAATGAAGAACATCCCGGTCTCCATCCCTGGATCCCTGCTCCCAGGCTGGCAGTTCTGGCTGCAGCAGAGTGGGTCACAGCCAGAGCCTAACCTCTGCAGCCCCAATTAGCTGGGAGAGGAGCTGCGCACTAATGAGCCCATGAAGGGATTTATCTCAGCCCCAGGCATGGACACTGACTGCAAAATTCCTGGCACTGGCAGCAGCTCCATATCGATCCCAAGAAGGCCGAGTGCTCCACGGCATAAAAATCACAGGGAAATGGGATTTCTCCACGAGATTTCTCCATGAGATTTCTTCACTGCTTCTTGGGTGCCTGTGGGAGTGAGACCTCCCCATGCCCAACACGGCCAAGAGCCACCTGCAACAGGTGACACTGCTGGTGACAGTGAGAAATTGTCACCCCTTTGAGGGGGTGTGACCAGTGGTGGGCGTGTGACCAGTGATGGTAGCAAAACTGCTCGGGGGAAGCTGGGCTGGTTTGAAAAGGAAGAGATCCTGATTTCCACAGGTTTCAGTGGGAATTCTGGAGAACAGGGAAGATGATGCCCTCAGAGAGAACTTGAGGGATACATAGAGCCCCTGAGACCAAAGGGAAGAGCTGTTGATTTTTCCTGATAGAGTTTGAAGGAATGAGGCACTGGGAAACACTTGGTATCTGCCCAGTTTAACTGGTTTTCTTGCAAATAAACTGGGGCCAGAACATTCCAGAAGGGTTACAGGGAGGGAAAAGGGGTCCCGGTCTCACAGCTGGGGACAGGGCTGGGGACAGGGCTCAGTGTGGTCCTGCCAGAGAGGCTGGGGAGCTGCAGAGGATTCAGAGCCCTGTCCCCAATCCAACCCCCCAAATTCAGGAGATTGGAATTGATTCCTCCTCCGATCCCCCCTCCTTGCAGCCAGGCGTGGTTAGTGCTGCTCAGAGCGTGGGATGAGGAGGGGATAATTAGCCCTGAGCTTTCCTCTACCTGCAGGAGGCTGGAAGGAAATTCTGAGTCAGACCAAAACAACATTTAGAAAATGCAGCATTTGGAAAATGCAGCAGGCCCGGGCAGGATGATCAGTGGCTGGTAATGACAATTTATCTTGTCACATCTTGATGCCTCCTGTTGGAACGTCCTCCCTGCCTGGTCTGCAGGGAAAGGGCATCCTGTAAATCTCGAAGGCACTGGGAGATATTGTCCTTCTCACTTCACAGGCTGGAGAGGTGCCTTGAGCTGGAACCTGGCAGGCAGAGGCACAATTCCATCCCAGAGCATCTCTGCTGTGGTGCAGGGAATTCGTTTCCCTCCTCGTTCTGTGGCAGGAGTGGAGATGGGGCTGAACAACTCCCACTGCCAGCAATTCCCACTGCAAGCATTCCAATCAATCCTACAACCTGTGATTCTCTCCAGGCTGAGCACATCCAGAGGAGTAGGAGCACAGTATTTCTTCCCTTGGGAAATCCTGCAAGGACACCAGAGATATCCTGGGAATGAAGCCCTGCAACCTGCCTGGGAAGCAGAGTGGATTCCTTCCTATTTTGGAGACAAGGTAAAGGGCACCAAACACTTCCTGGAGCTCAGGAAGGTGCCCAAGAAAGGAATAAAGCCCAGGGGTCCCAGCTCCCAGTGTCCAGGTTTAACTGGTAAATACAGCAGGTTCAGGCAGCTCGGGGGGGGTTGTTTTCATGTTTTCCGTGGGAGATGCTGAGCCAGGCGGACAGAGCCGCTGCTCTGCAGCAGCCTGAGCAGCAGAGGAGGCAGGAGAGAGGTTTACGGGAGCGTGGCTTAATTCCCAGTTGCCTGTCAGCTCGGAGCACGCACATGTTCAGCTCTCACAGCCCGAGTAACCGATAAGAGCTCTTCATTAATCGCTGGTAACTCAATCCGCCCTCCCAGCCCCGAGTGAGGAGCAGAGATGATGCCCTCAGGAGCTGGAGATCAATTTAAATTCCCAGAGCCTCAGTCCCTGACTCACTCCATAGTGCCAGTGCTCCTCAGAATAACCAGGGAGTGGATTTTATGTCACGTCCCTGATCCCAACTCCCCTTCCAGCCATGCTGGCTGCCACATCCTGCTGTGCTGGAGCCACAGACCAGGAGCCATGCGGAGGGACACGTCTGACCAGCTCCCACCCCTCCACCAGCACTGGGATGGATCCTCTGGGTGCTGGTGGTCCCATCTGGAGCAGAGCAGAGACTCCAGGGCCCTTTGTGCTCATCCAGGGAAAAGCTCCAGCAGAGAGCTGAGAGTGGAACCAGACTGAGATGGGGAGCACAAGGAGCAGGACGCGGCCAGGTGACGCAGGCAGCCCGGCAGGGTGGGAGGCACACCGGGTTAATGAACTGCCTGGTTAATGGCCCGGCTGCAAATCCTGATTGCTGCTCGTGCAGGTGATGCCTTAGGATTTTAGCTTCTATATTTTTCATGTATCTGTAATGCTGTAATTTTTAGTGTATAACTCTGGGCTCCATACAGGTGCTGAGCTGCTGTTCTCTCATTTTTAGACAAAACAATTCCTCCCTAAGCCCAAACCTCAAGGACACCTCAGTGTCTCAGGCCCCAAGATATGCAAACAACAGTGATTTGGGGGGAGCAAACTTGGAGTCATTGACTTCATTACCTGAAGCTGTAATTGGAGGATTAACCCCCAATACACAAATGGACAAAACTTATAAAGTATGAAAAACCCATGACCCATTTTGGGTGTAGCCCCTGGGTGGGCTGTGACTGCCCTGAATGCACCTGAAGGCCTTCAATAAATATCACTGCTTTTTACTCCCTTAGCTTTGTCTCGCTCTGTTTTAGGTAAGCCCCTCCAGGCATCACAGAGAGCTCAGTGGCTCCCAGCACTCCTGGACTGAGACCAGCCTTCCTATCCCACCCCTCAGGGCTCCTCCTGGAGAAGCAGACCCCTGGCAGGGAAGGTGGCAGCAGCCCAGCACTGCTGACCCAGGACGCCCTGCTTCAGCTGCCCCAAAAAGCTGCTGACCGTGACCTCTTTAATTCTGGCACTGCAGGTTCTGCTGCTCAATAAAAGCAAAAAAAAGCCATTTATGAGGGAACGGTCAATAAAGTGCGACTCGCTTATCACAGCTGGTTGGGAGCAGTTGGAAACTGCACCCTCTGGAATGGTGAGGGGTCACTATTTCAGGACAGCTGCTGTGTCCTGGAGCAGGGGTCCCTCCTGCACGGGCATGTTGAATACCCAAAGTTGTGGCCACAAAGCTGGAAAGTGGCCACAAAGTAGATGTGGTCATTCTTCTTTCCTGGCCTTCTGCAGCTCCTGGGGCTCAGAGTGGCCCCTGCTCTGCATTTCAGCCCATAAAGAACCTGCTCTGAGCTCAGGAGCTGCTGAGCCTGGAGTGCAACAGGAGAGGGTGCTGGGGTCACCAAAACACCTTGGTGACACCTGAGTGCTGGCACAGGACAGAAAAAAGAGATGAGGACAGCTCAGATGGAATGTTTTCACTTTTATTCCGACTCCGTACAGTGCCAAATCCACAGCCCCTCTGCTCCCCAGCGCTGCTGTGCCCCTCCCCAGCCGTGCCCATTGTCACCTCCAGGCTGTCCCCCCAGGGAAGGTGACACCCCGCTCCTCACAGCTGGGGCTGCCCAGCGCTCAGAGGCATTCACAGGAGTGCCCTGTCCCCTGTTTAGGGAACCTGGGTTCCTCAGAGCTGCTTCTCAGGATCAGTGGAGAGTGAACCCCCCCGGCTTGAGCTGCCGCGGGTGGAGCAGGTGCCTCCTGAGCATCCTCTGGAACAAGCTCTTCCTGGCTGTCGCCGCGGGGAGCTCCAGGCTGGAGCCGCTCCTGCGCCAGCCCACCCCCAGGAGCCTCCTGTCCCTCTTCTCTGCCTCTTGGCTTTCCAGAGCCTCTGTTGTTTGGATGTCTCTGGCGCGTCCGGGCAGGGGAAGCCCCGCTGGGCTCGGGCTGCTCCCATCATCGTCCTTGTCACCGCTGCCACGGGGACCCGGCTGCTTGTGGTCCCTCTGGCTTCCTCCCATCGCGGAGTGTCCCTCAGGGATCCCGGGATGTCTGCAGCATCCCGGCTCCTCCTGCCAGCTGGGACGTGTCCCCGCAGTGGGACCCCGAGGGTGGCCTGAACCCGAGTGGAAAAACGCCTCCTCCCTGGTGACCTGCGGGCTCCGCCCCAGGGTGACAAAGCCATACGGGGTGGTGACCTTGGGCAGGTGGGGCAGGGACAGAGCTGCCCAAGCTGTGGGGTCTGCGTTGGAGCAGGATGAGTTCAAATAGGACAACTCGGAGCCGTGCTCATCCTCCGCCGCCGGGTCCGAGCTGCTCCTCCAAGCTGTCCCCTCCAGCTGCCCCGTCCCCTCCATCTGTCCCCTCCCCTTGCCTGAGCATCTCTGCTTCTTGTGGCTGTCCAGGGACGGGATAATGAACTGCGGGATGCGGTCGGGGGTCACCACGTGGAAGAAGATCTCGCTGGAGCTCTTGCCCTGGAGCGCGGGGGGACACAGCGGGCCCTGCCAGAGGGACATGGTGGCCCCAGGGCTCCCTGGGCAGCGCTGGCCATTTATGCTCCGCCGCCAGCCCCGGCTGGTGACGCGCGGTGACGCCACCGCCAGGTCCCTGCCAGGTCCAGCGGCCGCCCGGGCACGGGGCAGGCGGGTGGAGGGGACAGGTGAGGACACGGCGCTGCCGCTGTCGCGCAGGGCCAGCAGCTCTGCGAGCCACGAGGCAGCGGAGAGGGGAAGCGCTGGAGGAGAGGCTGCGGCTCGGCATGAATCACCAGCCGTGGGCATCGGGGGGCAGGGGCAGCCGGGAGCGGCAGACAAACACTTCAGCTCTGTCTAGCAAAGCTCCCGTCGGGAAAAGCTGCGGCCCACGCGATTCCCCAGAGGAAGCGGCAGCTTCAACCGCTGCACCCCCGAGTCCTCCTCCCACCCCCGCCAGAGCCGGGGCTCTGTGCGGGCTCCTCTCCTGCAGCATCCCCGGGCTCCCGTCCCGCTGGGCTGGGAGTGAGGCAGCGCCCGGGCCAGGGGGAAGAGGCTTCGTGCATCCTGCGGGTGGGAGGATGGGGAGGATGAGGAGGATGGGGAGGATGAGGAGGGTGAAGCTGCTCTCCCAGCATTGCCTTTCCCCCCGCGCAGCGGGGCAGGGGCAGAGCTCGGAGTGGTTTCCTGTCACTCTCCCCCAGCTAAGGAAGCTCCTCCACTCTCGGGGGATAATGGCGAGTTTAGGGTGGATCCTGCTCGGGAAATGCTGCAGAAAGGAAAAGCAGCTCCATCTCCGCGGGCACGGAGCAGGGGGGATGCAGATCCCTCCTCCCATCCCTGGGGCGCTCAGCAGGGCAGGTTCTGGCAGTTCATCCCCTTCAGCTCTTTGCACCAGCACAGGGAGAGGGGAGAGATCCCAAATCAGAGCCTCTGCAAGCTATGACTCCCCAATAAGAGACCTCAAACTGAGTGCAAATGAGCCCCAATTGGGAGCACTTAATTGAGGATGCAGTGCTGATAGCAGGAGAGCCCGGGCTGAGGGCCCTGGGCTGCCCCACCAATGAGCAGGGCCAGCAGCTCATTAGGGTAACACAGATGTGCACATGGGCCAGGACCTATATGTAGCCGTGGGTGATAAATACCCTGAGGGCCACAGAGTGGGCCAAGCCAGGTTTGTGTCCACTTTGGGCTCCATGGAGCAGCAGCCAAAGCTCAGCCTGATGCAGGTCAGGGCCCTGCAGTGCCCCAGGGGTGGCTTCTGCTGAGGCCACTCTCAGAGCTGGGCTGGAGGCTCTGACTTTTCTCTCCCTCTGTCCAGGTGAGGCCACCCACCAGCAGTGATTCCTTCTCCAGGAGGTTCCTGGGCCAGATCCTTCAGCTCAGCTTTGTTAAGTACCCGGTGAGTGAGGCTGAGGGGGTGGTTAAAACTTCAATGCTGCTGCTTTCTTGGGTTTATCTGCCAAATATTCTCTTTTTTTCCTAGTCTTTCATGTTATTAGGTATTAGGAAGAAATTCTTCCCTGAGAGGGTGGGCAGGCCCTGGCACAGGTGCCCAGAGCAGCTGTGGCTGCCCCTGGATCCCTGGCAGTGTCCAAGGCCAGGCTGGACAGGGTGTGGAGCCACCTGGGACAGTGGAAGGTGTCCCTGCCCATAGCAGGGGGTGGAATAGGTTGTCCTTGAGGCTCCTTCCAACCCAAACAATTCCATTATTTGTCCTCTCTATCCCAACTTTTCTCCTCTGCCTGGTCTGGCCTTGCCTTGCTCTCATTCTGCTGTTGGTGGCTGCACCCTCCACATTTCTCTCCCTCTCTGGGTGAAGTGGGAGGGTTTTGGGAATGAAGTGCAGTCCCCCAGGTCCTGTTTTCTCTGACCGAAGTTGGTCCCAATCTCTGCTTCACACTGGGAGACTGAGCAGAGTTTAAGGCTTTCCCTGATGAAGTTCTCCCATGTGCTGGTGGATCTCTCTTTGCAGCTGAAGCTCTTTCAGAAAGCCTCCGTCTGGATTGGGTTGGTGCTCCCTGTGGACACCATCAGGAGAAAACTCTACCCTCCATCCCAGTCCTCCCCCAGGCCTGGGCTCCTTCCAGGAAGCGCAGGGGGAAACTCGTGTGCCTTCTGCTCTCTGTGGCTCCCACCAGCATCCAAAACTTCCTGGGCTACCTCCCAGTGGAGTGGGGCCAGAACAACATGTCCAAGGGTAAGAGCTGGGGCCTCCTGGAACACCTGGAGACTTTGCAGCTGGGAGGAACACAGCATGGAATTCCTGCAGGGAATTCCTGGCAAAACCGATGTGTTTGTGCTGGGTGTGGTGATTGTGCCTCCTGGGGATCCCTGCAGAGATCCGGGAGGCTCCTGTCAACCCATCCAGCAAAGGCAGCAAGAGGAAGCAGGATGACGTGGCTCTGGAGAAGCAGGAGTCCTGGTTTGAGGTGATGGAGAGGGATCTGCCAGAGGAGGACCCTGAGGACCTCACCTATGAGGTGAGATGTGGCTGCTGAGCAGTTCTGAGATGGTTTGGGCTCTGTGTGGGCCTGGGACACTCCGGGAGTGTCCCTGAGGAGGAGCCTGAAGAGGTTTCCTTCCCTCTCCACACTTTGAGGGTGTCCAGGGAGTGCTGGACATCACCCCAGCACTGTCTGAAAGGTGTCACTTGTCCCATGACGCTGAGGTTTCCCTCTAGCAAAGCAATGTCTCTGTCACCCTTGGCTGTGGCTCCCAGTGCCCTTGGGAATGGGATTTGTGTGTCCTTTCCTGGAATGTTCCTTGCTCAGCCCTCCCTCTCTCCTCTGCAGCCCTCGGAGCCGGAGTCAGACAGTGAGGAGTACCAGTCCCACAATGACACCGACCTGGAGCTGGAGGAGCAGGGTGGGATCTCTGTGCTGGAGCCCTTGGGTGCCCAGGTGAGTGTTCCTGCTCCATCCCTGGGGCCAGCAGTCACTCCTGGGCTGAGGATGGACATCAGTCCTTGGCTGCAGGAGGAGGGAGCTCTGGGGTTGCTCTGCTCTGAATTCCATGAATCCCTCGCGGATTTTGTGCTGCCCTTCCCAGAGCTGAGCTCTGACCGTGTCCCTCTGCCACACACCCCCCAGGGCTTGGCGCTGCCCCCAGAGCCCGGAGCAGATGATCCAGCTGTGGCCAGCAGTGGGGAAGATGCTCCAGATGTGGCCAGCGGTGATGCCTGGCAGCCAGGAGCCGATGGGAGCAGCGAGCAGGACACTGACACTGGCCTGTGACACCAGCTCATCCCAGGACAGCGTAAGGACGCCTGGGGCACTGCCACCCTCTGAGTGGGGAGCAGGGGAGGTGTCCCAAGTCCCCTGGATGTCCCCAGGCTCTGAGCCTTCATCCCAGAGCTCTGCATCCCTCTGGTGCCACGGGGAAGGCTTGGAGGGGCACAGCCTCAGTGCCAGGGTGGTGCTGGGTGTGCCTGGCCATTGTCACCAGCACATGACAGCAGTGCCAGCTGCTAGCTGAGCCCCCTGTGGCACCTCTGACCCAGGCCCACTGCCAGCATGTTGCCGTGAGCCCTTTGTGACTCCCTGGCCCAAATATTTTGCACTTAAAGGAGTTTTGGGAAATTCTTCACCACAAGCAACTTCCCATGGGGTCCCTCAGTGCTCTGGTCCTGAAGCACTCCTGGATCCCTCCGAATTCCCAGGAAGCTGCTGCCCTGCCTGGCTTGCAGGGAAGTGGAGGGTGAGGAGAGAGGCAGAGGGGTTGGTTTGTACCCCATGGCTATGGGGAAAATCTCCTGTTTTCCAGGAAGCCTGAGCTGTGCACTTGGACCTTCTGGGGCTGCTGAGTGCCTGATTCCCTGGGCCAGCCGTGTCCCTGTGGGACATGTCCAGTTCAATGCTGTGTTCATTTCTTTATTTCCTTTATCTGAAGTTTATAATAAAGTCTCCCTATTTTTTCACATTAATTGGCTGCAGTTGGCAGTGAATACCTGGAGCAGGTACGGACAGTTAAAGGGTTTCAATTTGTATTTTGTCTGCTTTACCTGGGAGTTGTGCACAGAACCTTCTCCCTCCACATGGATCCTAGGAAGGATCTGCTGAGGTAACACGGATTTTGGGGTCTGGAAAGGCATGTTGTGATCAGGAAGTGCCTGAATTCAACTCTGAGTTCTGGAGAGACCTGAGCTTGGCCAGGGCTGGCTCTGCTGCCTGGATTGGGTCACAGAATCTGAGGCTGCAAAGAGCAGCACCTCCTCCAGTGTGGGTGAGGGAATGGGAACAGTTCAGGGTTGGATCCCTTGCTCAGGGCATGCCTGGGGGCTGTGTCTGGCACCACTGCCTGGAGCGGGGTTTGTGTGGGACTGACAATGTTCCAATGCTGAAATGAGCCGTGGCACCCTGTACAGGGCTGTTGGGATGGATGAGCTGAGCCCTCAGTTTGGTTTAACCTGGAGGGGCCAGGCCAGCTCAGAAATGTCTGTGGTGCTGTCTGTGCTTGCCCCATGCTGCAGGCAAGGCCTCAAAGGGGAATAAACCCTCCAAGGGGAGAGAGGAGTTGAGCTGCCCCAAGGTTTTGTTTGTCTCCCAACCCCTGTGGGCTGCGGAGTTCAAAATCCCAGGGAGTTTGAAGGTGGGTGTAAGGTCCTGGCTCTGGACCCTGCTGGGATTAGGGATGTTAATCAGGGATCTTAATGTCTGTTTAATTAGAGCTTGTCCTGCCTATCAAAATCAGCTCTGTTGTAGATTTTCCTTGTTCTCTGTGTGGCTTTTCCCTGTGCCCTGCTGTGGCTCTTCCTTCTGAATTACAGGGATGTTTTAGAGGCTTTCTCTGGTAAGTAAACAACTTAAAGGAGGAGATTCTGCTGTTTTAAACCAGTGGCTGGGTCAGGACAACTCTCCTCAAGCTGCAGCCCTTGGACTCCTCCTTGGCCCTCTAAAATTATTTTTCCAGCACTGGCTCCTGGTGCCTCTGCTCCAGCAGGGCCTGACTAGCACCAGGCAGGGCTATTTTTCTCTCAGGTTGGTTATTTGTGTGCCATTATTGTGGAGAACAGCCCTGATTTATGAAGCTCATGCTCTCATAAAGCTGCTCCCCCTCCTCCCCGTGGCAGTGCCTCGTTCCTGGTATTATCTACAGCCAGAATAGCTCTGCTTTCATTACTGCTGAATAGCAGCAAGAGTTTTTTGTTGTTGCTAAAGGTTGATAAAGGAGCTGATCCTGCAGCTCCTGGATATTATACTGGGCTCAGCATTAATTCCGGTGCTCCTTGTCTGTGCTCAAGAGCGCTCCCCTTCTCTGCAGCAGAAATTAATAAAACATCCTTCAGTAGCACAGAGCTGGGCAAGGGCTTTCTCTGAAACCTGGGCTGGCTTTTCCTCTTGCTCCTGAGCTCGAGGAGCTCTGGATGGGGGGATGAGGGACAGGTTTTGTTCCTTGCCTAGGGGTCAGAAAAGAGCCCTAAGTCCACCTCTGCGCTCACCTGCAAATGAATTCTGGGCACACCCAAAGCTTCCCAGACCTTAGGGCTGGATTTAGGAAGAAAAGCCCCCCTCAGAGGAGCTCAGTGGATTTCCTGGTGGGGCCAGCAGTACCTGCAGAGCTGTTTGATCCCAAGGTCAGCCCCGAGTCCAGCTTGAGTCCAGTTTGTGAGGAGGAGAGGGGAGCTGATGGCCTTCAGTGGGGAAAGGCTCAGCCTGGAGAGGTGGCCAATCACCTGAGGGTGGCACTGGCTGTTGGTGGCCTCAGGGGTGTCACCACTGAGCTGCCCAAAATGCTGTGTGCATGTGGCCACATCCCTGTGCAGAAGGATGAGCCTGGTACATCCCGAAGTGCAGCTCTGAGGTCATTCAGTGGGGTGCAGCCATGGGATGGGATCTGTGTGATGCTTTTGGGAACTTTTGGTCTCTCTCCAAGTCTGGGTGAAGCAAGGCACGGATGGAGAATCCATGAAGTGCCTCTGAGCATCGCTTCCCTCCCTCTCCACATTCCTGTCCTTCCTTCCTCCTCTGTGGGGTTTTCTGTCTCTTTTTCCCTGCAGTGTGAGGAGATGGAGCACAGCAATGTGCCCCAGGCAGGATACAGGGGGGCTGCAGCCCCCTTGGTTTGGGGTTGGAGGGTGCCAGGAGCAGCCTAATGGAGCAGCTTACTGAATTCCACTTGGATGGAGATGCACTGAGTTCTCTTTGGCATCTTTTCTAGGGAAAGGCTGTGGGCTGTGCCCAGCTTGAGCCCCTGCTGCCCTTGGGCCCATCCCTGGGTCTCATCCAAGCCCAGATTTGTGAGATCCCCTCATCCTCAGTCCCTGGCTGAGGAGCAGATTCCTTCCCTCCACTTCTGTATCCCTTGGAAAGTGGGGACTGGAGATTTCCCAGGCCCCATTTTCCCAATCCCCGCTTACCCAAGCCCCATTTTCCCAATCCTTGCTTTCACGGGCTCCATCTTCCCAGGCCCCATTTTCCCAGTCCCTGCGTTCATGGACCCCATTTTCCCAGTCACTGCTTTCCCAGGCCCCATTTTCCCCGTCCCTGCTTTCATGGGGCCCCATTTTCCCAGGCCCCATTTTCCTGGTCCCCATTTTCCCAGGCCCCATTTTCCCAGGCCCCATTTTCCCAGTCCCTTCTTTCCCAGGCCCCATTTTCCCAGTCCCTTCTTTCCCAGGCCCCATTTTCCCAACCCCTGCTTTCCCTGTCCCCATTTTCTCGGTCCCTACTTTCACAGGGCCCCATTTTCCCAGTCCGTACTTTCACAGGACCCCATTTTCACGGGCCTCATTTTCCCTGTCTCCATTTTCCCAGTCCCTACCTTCCCAGGCTCCATTTCCCTGCCCCTCCTACAGACCAGGGGTTGGAATGGTGGCAGCCCTGCAGGCTGTGGGTCCCAGAGCTGAGCTCTCTACCTTCCTCCCCTCCAGGGCCTGTCTGGCCTCAGTGGCTCTGAGGGTGACACCAGAGCCAGCCCCACGTCCTCACCAAAGGCCACCAAGGAGCGAGGCAGGAGCTCTGGAAGGATGGAGGGGGAGAAGGAGGGAAATGGAGGGGTTAATGCCACATTTGGGGGATGAGGGGATGAGTGTGGCCCTTGAGGGCCCCTCAGGGCTGAGCAGAGGTGACCCTGACAGGCGGGGAGCACCGAGGACACTCGGCCAGAGCAGCCTGCACAGGGCTCAGCCCTGAGCCGAGGGAAACAAATGGCTTAATCGAGGCGAAAGCGATCCTAATTAGCATGAGCAAATCCAATTAGGAGCCGGGGGCGGATTACCTTGGGCCGGGCATAGGCAGCAGGGAGGGCTGGGAGGTCCCAGGGTGGGGACAGGTGGGGACAGAGGGTGGCAGGGGGGGTCCCGCAGGGCTGGGGCTCATTCCCATCGTGTCCTCCTCGGGCTGCTGGCTCCGTGCCCTGGCCAGAGCTTCGTTAGCCAGAGCTTCATTAGCCAGAGCCTCATCAACCAGGCTGGAGCAGCGATCGCTGTGGAGGCACAAGGCCGCTCATGGAGAGGGTCAGCAGCCCCATTCCAGCACTGCCCCAGGGCTGGAAGGAGCATTTTCCTCTTTCAGAGGACAAACTGCTCCTGTTTGTCCTTGAAGGTGACTGCTAGGGGCTGTGGGAGGTGGTGGGACGGGCTCGGCTGCAGCCAAAATAGTGAGGTTAAATATTAACGGGGAGGTTTAATGTTAGAGCTGGCACTTTTCCTATCGGAAAGGGATTCAAAACATTAATTTCCAGCAAAATTATCTATATGGGTCATGATTTTCATGGCAAAATTTTCCTCAGTTTTGGGAGAATGTGAAACCACAACATTTCTTGCTGGACTTCTCTTTCCCATTGAGTCTCTGGCCCCTCCAGGAGTTATTTCTGCAGGAATTTATCCTCCAATTGACCATTCCAGCAGGCACTGAGCACCCCTTGAACCCAGCCCTTGCCTTTTCCATCCCAGCACACCCTGAACCCAGCCCCTGCCTTTTCCAGCCCCACTTTCCATGCCTGACTGCTTCCTAAGGGTGGAAAGCAAAGAAGGGGAGTGTGACCCCTGTGCCTGGCATGGTCCCGGCTGTGCCCAGTAACACCAGTAGAGCTGCCAGCAGGAGGAGCAGGCAGGTGCTCCTGCCATTCCTGGAAAGCTCTGGGAGCTCTCAGGGCCAGGCAACTGTGTCCTCACGGGACTGGGATAATTTGGGGTCTCTCTGTGTGTCCTGCTCAGCCTCCCCTGGGGATCCAAGCCCTCCCGGTGCTGTCCCCTGTGTGAGGCTCCCGCCTGCAGCTCTCAGTGATAATCCCAGCCTTATCTGCCCCCTGTGCCAGGGCAGGGACAGGGAGGCTGTGATGTGTCCCTGGGAGCTCAGCCCCAGCCCATGCCCAAGGCTCTCCTGTGGTGCAGGGCATTGCTGGGGAGCTCCAGCTGCCCCAAACCCAGCAGGTTTTACAGGGTCAGGGGACAAACATCTGTCCCCACATCTGCTCATCTCCCGAAATAGCATCGATTCTGGATGAGGTGCCCAGGCCTGGGTGAGTGGGGAAGGATTTTGTGCCTTGCTGGGGACACAGCATAGGGTGGGGCAGGGACAGGGCAGGCGCTGGCTCTGCTTTGCTCAGGGATGTGAGGGATGGACCAGCCCCGCTCCTCAAACTGCCCTTTGGGGTTTCGTAGATGCCAGGAAGGGATTTTCACCAGGGTTGATCCTGCTCTGTTGCCTTTCGGCTGCTCTTAGAATTATGAGGCAGACACAGTTAAAGGGGTAAAAGGGTTTTATTTTGGTATTTTAATAGGATCCTGGGTGCACAGCTCTTTAAAGGTGGAACACGCCGAGATACACACTCCCACTGTATAATTTTGCGGACTTTGTAAATTAGCATATCTGTCTAAAATCCCCCAATAAGAAATTTAATAAATTAAGTAATGTCCCCCTATTCTAAAGAATCCCCCCCCCCCAAAATGCAATTAGAGCCCAGTTTACAAAATACCTTCCAGAGAGGAGGTTTCAACCAAGGGTAAAACCTTGAGTTTTGAGACAGTACAGGGCTCTCTGGCCTCCTACTGTGAGTGTTTGGTCTTTTTGCCTTGCAGAATCCCAAAACTAAGCTAGAATATCAGGCTACAAAGATTACAAGTGTGTTGGCTAAGGGTACAAAGAATGTATAAAAGGTACAGAAATTATTTAAAAGGGCAAATAAAAAAGAAAAGGCAAAAATCATCAGGCATCAGCTCCCTGTGGATTACCTGGATCTGGGAGCCCAAAGATGCCTTGGACCAGCTAAGCAGCATTTTCCCCCTGAGGAGGGCTCCAGCCAGGTGTGTAACTGGGAGCAGATGGTGACAGCAGTGACACAGCCCTCTGGCCATCACCACCATCTCTGGACATGGAACCATCCCCTCAGAGGTGCACAATTCCCAGCCCAGATATTTTTGGCCAGTGAGTGCTGCGAGTGTTGACGTTTTCCAAAGGCTCCGAGCCCATATTTGTGCTGCTGCCCTTGTTGGCGTCTTCAAGCTGTCGGTCACAGTCGGGTGGCAGGGAGGAACTGGTGCTGCAGCAGATGCCATGGCTGGGCCGGCGTCCAGCTGGGGCCTGGAGACTCATTGTGTGTCAGACTGTGGGAAAAGTGAGGGGAAAGGGAGGGAAAAGTGATATCCAAGCCAGAGCCACCATCCAAATCGCCCTGTTGAGCTGAGCTGTGCCTCTCTTCCAGTGTCTCTCCCAGTGAAAGCTCTTGGAAGCAAAGCTGGGAAGAGCAGCATTAATATGCACATACATTAGGTGTGACTCACACACAAAGGAGAGTCATTTTCAGGTCTGATTATCCTCAGCCGTGCGCTCCCCAAACCTCGCTGGTTTTGTTCATATTTCGTTTAGAGATGCTGCAAGATATTAGCTTAGGAAAATGGGAGGTGACAGGGGAGCCTGGGAGCTATGGATGGTTCCCATCGCCAGCCCAGCAGGGAAGGAGGAATGGGGTCAGTGCCAGCGAGTGGAGCTGCTGGTGCCAACGTGTGACCTCCTGGTGCCTCGAGGGGGCTTGGGGGGGGGGGCGTGCAAGGGGTCAAGGACAGGCCAGTCTGGAGAGAGACCATTTATAGGAGGAGGCAGTGACAGGAGAATGGTATCAAACTGAAAGAGAGGAAGTTCGGATGGGATATGGGGAAGGAATTCTTCCCTGTGAGGGTGGGGAGGCCCTGGCACAGGTGCCCAGAGCAGCTGCGGCTGCCCCTGGATCCCTGGCAGTGTCCAAGGCCAGGCTGGACAGGGCTTGGAGCAGCCTGGGACAGTGGAAGGTGTCCCTGCCCATGGCAGGGGTGGCACTGGATGAGCTTTGAGGTCACTCCCAACCCAAACCTTTCCATGATTGCACTGAGTCCCTTGTTCCTGGATCTGCGTGGGAAGAGGCACCAGTGGCTGGTTAAGGGCACTAAAAAGGGTGGGAGTGCAAATTGTCACTTGTCCCCTCCTCACTGTGACACCCCCTTCTCCTCAGGGACCTCCCTGAGAGCTGTGGATGTTCCTACTGTGTCCCCACATCCCAGCCCTCAGGAAGGGGAGCCTTGGGCAGTGTAGAGGGGCAGGAGGGGCTGCAGGTCACTGCTCTGTCCCTGAGGGGCTTCCTGCTCTGCTCACCCTCTCCTGGCTGGCTCAGTGTCACCCTCTCGATGCCATCAGTGCTTCCAGGGGCTCTTGGTTCCTGCCCCATCCCCGCAAAGCAGGGTGGGCACTGCTGGGACCTCAGGGACTGCTGACAAATCACCAGAGATGTGGCATTTGGGGACACAGGTGGGCCTGGCAGTGGCTGGGCTCCATGATCTTAGAGGGTTTTCCTAGCCTTTGAGGCTCTATGACTTTCAGCTCCCAGTTTTATCACCAAAAATGCTTTATCAGGAGCAGCCTCCAACCCAGGGAGCTCCATGCCCACACCAGCCATGGAACTGTCCTGGTTTGCATCTTCTGCTGCACGATCCAGTCGGGCCCCTCACAGGCTCCAGGGTCTCCAGGAGAGGGAAGGAATCCAAGGCCGACCTTGTGCATCACCAGCAAAGAGCAGCTCCTCCAGCTGGTTTTGGGTTTCTGATGCAGCTCCCAGCAGAGGCAGAGCTGATCTGCCGACACCAATCCCAGCCCTCCCACGCTCCCGGGGAAGGAGGGAGCTCCACTTTTGCTGCTTCCACTCATGAGTGAGTTCTGTCCTTGGCTGGAGCTCACTTGGGGATCAAAGGCCAGGAGCTTTTCACAAAGGATCAGAACAACCGCATTCCTGATGCTGATCAGTCCTGGAACCTCCTGAGTGGGAAGGGACCCACAGGGATCATCAGTCCAGCCCCTGGCCCTGCACACACACCCCAACAATCCCACCCTGGGCATCCCTGCCAGTGCTGTCCAAACACTCCTGGAGCTCTGGCAGCCTTGGGGCCAGGACCATTCCCTGGGGAGCCTGGGCAGTGCCCCAGCAGCCTCTGGGGGAACAACCTTTCCCTGAGCTCCAGGAAGCCCAGGAGTGTCTCAAGGATGGGGATTTTATCCTGCGGTTGAAGAGGCTGAGGTGAGGCAGCAGCCCCCATGCATTTCCCCTCCATGCAGGCAGCCCAGAGCAGTTGTCCTCCCACCAGCCGTGCATCATTCATGCAAGAGTGCTCCCCATCTGATAAATCATCTTGGAGAGACAAGGCACAATGGGGCTTTTAATTATAGAAACAATTAGCAAGGATTAATGACAGCAGCAGTGTGACAGTGTTGTTACTCCCGAAGTTTAACAAAGGTTTGGTAGTTCTTGGCAGACATGGGGAGTGCTGAGATTCTGCTTTGGGTCTTGCCTCTTCCTCTCCTTGAGACAGATTTGGGGGCTTCCACGAGGTCCAGGAGCTTCACTGGTTGAAGCCTTGGGGAGATTTGTGGGAAGGGACAGGGCTGAGCAAGGGGACACTGTCCATGAGGAGACCTCGAGATGGAGCAGAGCCTGGAGGGGGCCCAGGCCCTGTGAGGGGGAGCAGGGACAGCTCAGCTCGGTGTCACCAGCCTGTGGCCAGCAGGGATGTGTCCCCCAGGCTCCTGGGACCTGAGCAGAGCTGCTGCTCCACACAAACACCTTCAACACCCAGCTGGGCGAGTGGGTGGTCCCTGATCCAGCTCCAGCATCAGCATCTCTGCGCCTTTCAGAGCCAAGGATCAGATCCCCACTAATCATGGAATGGTTTGGCTGGGAAGGGACCTTAAAGATCACCTCATTCCACCGCTGGTATGGGCAGGGACAACTTCCCCCATCCCAGGCTGCTCCAAGCCCTGTCCAGCCTGGCCTTGGACACTGCCAGGGATCCAGGGGCAGCCACAGCTGCTCCAGGTAACCTCTTCCCCACCCTCAGCATACAAAATTCCAACCTGCTTCCCAGGCTTGGAAAAACTCCCAAACCCCCTTTTCTGCCTCCCACCCGCTCCATGAGCTGATCCTGGTGCTGGGATCCAACTTTAATCTGCTTAAAAGACACCACCGGAGCCGATGGCTTGGGAAAACATGAAAGTCAGCAGTAGCTTCCCTTTGCCTGCAGCCCTGGCTGTTCCCCACAGAGGAGGCTGGGAATGGCCCACAGGGAGCCGGGACACAAACACAGAGTGACAGGAGGACAAGAGACACGTTGGGGTCAGCAGGGTGGCTGGAGCTGTCAGTGGAGGTGAGGTGGCACAAGCCACACCAGCCTGGAGCCTCGAGCTGCCCTTGCTGCTCCCTCCTCTGTGGGATGCAGGATGGGATCTCAGCAGGACATGGGGTGGGATCTCAGCAGGACATGGGGTGGGATCTCAGCAGGATCTGGGATGGGATCTCAGCAGGACATGGGGTGGGATGCTGGGATAGTGCAGCTGAGGCTGGGGCTGGCAGGGGCAACTCCACAGGTCTGGCTGCTGGGAGGGGAGAACATCTTCCCAAGGGAGCTGAGTCCATCTGTCCCTGCTGAATCCCCCTAGTGCCTGCCCCACAGCAGGACCCCATGCTGGGAGAAGGGCTCAGAGCCCTGGGAGCATCCCCTGCCCTGCAGCACCCCGACCCTGTGCTTAGGCATTTCCCAGGAGAACCCCAAGGTTTGATCCAGGATTTACCCCAGGGCAGAAACTGGAGCAGAGCAAGGGCAGCCCTGAATTCCACATGGCTTTGGTGGAGCAGGGAAAGGACACTAGGCAGGCTGGACAGGCTTGGCCCAGGTCACTCAATCGCTGGCCAGCTCCCCCAGCACAGCCTGGAAAACACATTCCTGGTGTTCCTGCATGCTGGGGCATGGCTGGTGGGGAAGATTTACCGCTCCAAGCTGTCTCCTGCTGGATTAATAATTCATGGAGCGAGGCAGGGTGCAGCGACCTCCACCCCTCTCACGTATCCAAGGAGCCGGGAGCTGCTGCCAGAATGACGAGCAGGGGAGGGGACAGGATGATGGGGACGGTCACAATGGAGCTGTGGAGCCTCGGGCACTGCTGTCCATCCTGCCAAGGCTGTGGGGTGTGGGGAGATGCACCAAAACAGTGTCTCTGGATCCCTGTGCCAGGTACAGGTCTTGTTTCCAAACAGCTTTTCCTTCCATGGAACGTGGGCGGATTTGTTGCCTGTGGAAGTGAGACACTAATAAGGCTGGCTGGGAGCCAGGCCTGTTCTCACCTCCGGCACTGACAGCTCCCCAAAATCCTCCTGCCAGCCCCATTCCCTGGCAGCTCCTCCACCCCAGAGCCCACTGGGGACGAGGGGACAGCCAGGAGTGCCCAAAGCCCAGCACGGGGTTATCCAAAGGGTGTCTCCTCCAGCTCCTGAGGTTGCCAGAGGGGTTGGAATTGCCTGCCTGGCTGCTGAGAGCCTCGCAATTCCCACAGGATCAAGATGGAGGAGTTCCTTCATGCCCTGGAACCACATTCAGCTCCACTCAGCACCAGGGCAGTGGGAGCATTCCCAAACCTGCTCCTGGGCATGAGGAATGAGAGTCGTTCTGGCAGGCTAAACATGTCCAGCCCTGTGGAGCTTCAGAAGAGACTCTCAACAGCTGGAAACAGCTGGAGTCCCTGGGGGAGAAACCATCACCTCCATCCTGGTATTGGCCAAAACCTCTGGAGACCAACACATGGATAGAGACCACAGAATCATTAAGGCTGGAAAAGACCTCTGAGATCATTGAGTCCAACAATTAATGATGATCCAGCAAATTTTCAGCTGTTTCCTATGAAAACATTCCCTGTTTAAAACTTATTCCCTAACCATGGTAGCCTCTCTGTCCTGCAGAATCCGAGCAATTGGATGGGAAAGGAAATTAATAATGGGTTCAGCCAGGAAAAGTTGGTTTCCCAAGTCTTCCTGGTTACTAAAGGATTCGTCAGCGCTCTTTCCTCCCAAATTAGACCTTGTAGACCCCCCCGGCTGATGAATCAGCTCTGCCATCACTGCATCCCAGCATCATTTGCCTTTCAACCCAACAGCTCCCATCCCACTCCGAGGCTGTGGGTAAGAGTAGGCAGCCAAAAAAACCCCAGGCCCCTGTGAGCTGGACTGGGGAGAGCAGGAAGGGATGGGGACGGGGGAGTTTCTTCCTTTGCTGTTTGAGTTCATCGTCTGGACATGATTCATATGAGGATAGGGAAGGAAAATTTTGGGTACTGGCACAACACCTGAGCATGACCCTGATGCAGGAAAGGCACAGGGAAGGGTGTTGTCACCACTGTCCCCTGCCAGCTGCACCTGGGCACAGGAGAGGGGCTGGGTGGTCACGGGGCTGGGTGGTGCTCTCCTTCACCACTTTGGTGCTGTGGGTCCCCTCCTTCCCAACATGGGGACAGTCCTGGCGGTGACTGGGGAGTGGCCCTGAGCCATTCACACCAAGTGGCACCCAAGACAACATCCTGAGGAGCGCCCGGTGGATCAGACATGGTGGCAGCAGGCACGGAGCCCCAGGAGTGGCTGAGGGGGATGCCCCTGGCCCCAGTGGGATCCCTCCTGCCCCTGAGGCCAGCGAGCCATTCCCGTGCCATCCCCGGCTGAGAACCTGGCCAGGGCCATCCCACGGCAGAGACAGGCAGGGATTTGGGGGGTTTATTGCCGTGCAATCCTGTTCAGATTCCCTGGAGCCGAACGGGACACGATTCATCCGCAATGTTCCCATCCCCGAGCAGCTCCCAGAGCTGATGAATGAAGGGGATTAGGACTGCTCTGTCTGCGGGTCGCGGTGACACGGGGACACGGGGGACACGGGGACATTTCCATCTGGAAGGTGCAAATGCCGTGTTTGCCGTCCGTGGCACCGCAGTGCCTGGAATTCTAATCGCCTGCAAAGCAGCTCTAATGGAATTTGAAAAGGAGCTGGGAGCTGCTGGAGGGATTCGATGGCACTCGCAGATAAAGGCAGGAGGGAGGCCGAGGGAGACGGGGGTGGCAGCGCGTTCCTTCCGCACGCTGCGGCTGCGGGAATGTGGGCTGGATTCCATCAAGAGCAATTTCCTCGCGGGGAGGCAGCGGAGCGGCCGCCCCCGGCTCCCCGAGGGAGGAGAGCGCTGGGATCCCACCGGGAACGGCAGCACATGGATCCCTGAGCTGGTCCAGGGATGGAGAGGCGACCTGGGAGCTGCTGAGACAGGAATCACCTGGCAAAAAACACCGTGCCCGTGCTTCTCATCTGCTCAGCTGGAGCACAGGAGGCTGAGGAGAGACTCCTCGGGGGCTGCAGCTCCTCCCGAGGGGAGCAGGAGGGGCAGGGGCTGAGCTGTGCTCTGGGACAGGGACAGGAGCCAGGGAACGGCTGGAGCTGTGTCAGGGCTTGGGATGGAGCTCAGGGCAAGGTTCTTCCCCCAGAGGCTGCTGGGGCACTGCCCAGGCTCCCCAGGGAATGGTCCCAGCCCCAAGGCTGCCAGAGCTCCAGGAGCGTTTGGACAATGCTGCCAGGGATGCCCAGGGTGGGATTGTTGGGGTGTGTGTGCAGGGCCAGGGGCTGCAATGATGAGACTTGTGAGTCCCTTCCAGCTCAGGATATTCTGGGATTCTGGGATTGTCCCGCCATCCACACCAGGACAGCCCCACGACAGTGCCAAGCACACCCCAGCCCAGATAAAAATAAGGTAATAAGAAGTGGACAAGAAGGAAAAATGTTGGGGGTAAATCAGAGGTGATCATCAGCAGTGTGCACCCCACAGCCCAGCCACCTGCTCCCCAAAACCCCTGAGCTCAGGCAGCCTGGGGCAGCAGCATTTGGAGCCTGAAATGTCCTGCTCCCCACTGCTTTGGGGTCGAAGAGGAGTCCCAGCATGAGGCTTCCCCACCCCAGGGATCCCCCCAATCCCACACTGTCACTGCACTGTCCCCAGGCTTGGCGACACAGGTGGCTCTGCCATCCTGCCGGGCTGGGCTGGGCAGCAGCAGCCAACCCTGGTGTGGAGCCGAGGATCACCGTGGGGAGGAGGAACCAGGGCACATCCGCTGGCAGCGACTCCTCTGTCAGTGACTCCTCTGTCAGTGCATCCTGTACCTGCAGCACCTTCCTGGATTAGCAGCGCAAACAGAAACCACGCAGCTGCCAGGATGGGAAAATGAGCTGGGCAATGGTGGCCCCACCAGGGGAATAAATCATCAGCCATGGGGCGTAAATCACAGAATCCCAGAATATCCTGACCGGAAAGGGGCCCACAGGGATCATCAGTCCAGCCCCTGGCCCTGCACACACACCCCAACAATCCCACCCTGTGCATCCCTGGCAGCGCTGTCCAAACGCTCCTGGAGCTCTGGCAGCCTTGGGGCCAGGACCATTCCCTGGGGAGCCTGGGCAGTGCCCCAGCAGCCTCTGGGGGAAGAACCTTGCCCTGAGCTCCATCCCAAGCCCTGACACAGCTCCAGCCCTTCCCTGGGCTCCTGTCCCTGTCCCAGAGCACAGCTCAGCCCCTGCCCCTCCTGCTCCCCTCGGGAGGAGCTGCAGCCCCCGAGGAGTCTCCCCTCAGTCTCTGCTCCAGCTGAACAAGCCAAGTGCCCTCAGCTGCTCCTCAGAGCCTTCCCCTCAAGCCCTTCCCCACCTTTCTTGTCTTCCTTTGAACGCTCTCTAATAGCTCAATATCTTTCTTCTGCAGGGAATAAATCCTCAGTTGTGGGGCTCTGTGGGGCCAAGCAGCCCTGGAGGGTGACAGATGCTCCATGTCAGGCAGTGACCAGCCCCATGGAAATGGCCAGAGGAGGGATCTGGGGGCTCTGCAAGCCCCCCTGATCCCCATGAAAGGAGTGAGAGCCTTGCAAACAGGACCTGGGGTGGCCTCATTCCAACCCACTGTGCAGCAGGAGAAATGCCACCTCTGCTGGGAAACCAGAGATAATTCGATTTATCCTTCCCTGAGCAGGGAAATGTTAGGCTGGGTTTGAGGGCTGCTGAGCCTGGGGCTGGGTGCTTCCGCAAAACTGGCCCTTAAAAAGCAGGGGAAATCATCTTTTGTTGGGAGTTTGTCACCTTGGGGTGACTTCAGTGCCAGAAGGGACACCTGGACCCAGACATGAGGGCTCTCTTAGGGGTGGCAGTGGGAGCAGGGGCAGGTGAGGATCCCAGCGCTGCTGGCGCTCGAAGCCCAGGCAGGGAGAGAGGGGAAAGCTCCCTCTCCTTCCTGCTTGGATGAAAACCCTTCACCTGATGGTGCTTCTGCTGGGCACAGCTCAGAACAGCAGGTCCCTGGCCAAAGAAACTTCCATTGTTATTACCAAATATTTATTAAAAGTAACTGGGATTAGTCACGGGCTCAGGCTGTGTGTGCAGAGCGGGGCCGCCCGCCCGGGGCTCTGGCAGAGAACTCCGAGGTGAGATTGTCCCCCCTCAGGGGTTCCTGCTTCAAATGAACAGATCAAAAGTGCAGTCACAGAGACATCGGCGTCAGGGGAAAGGGGTTTGGAGGGGGAGCCAGGGGTTTTGTAGGGGAACGACAGGATTTGTAGGGGAACAGGGTTTGTAGGGGAACAACGGCTCCATGCACAGCAGGTCAGAGATGTCACTCATGGTGTGGCAGCAACTCTTCCCCGTGTCCCCCAGACCCCAAAGTGGGGCTGTGCCCCCCATTTCCATGCTGGACTCCTGTCAGAGAGCACACCTGGGGTGAAGCTGCATTTTAGGGTCTGACGGGTGGCCAGGCCAGGGTGAGTCCTTGGAACCTCCCTGGTCCCACATTGAAGGGGGTGGCTCCAGGCTGGGAAGCTGCGGATGGAGTGAACAACACAGGGTGGTGTCCCCAGGGCACGGTGCCCTCCAGCTGTGCAGCATCACCCTCCAGATGTGTTTGGGGCCCTGCAGAGCCCCTGACCAGCACATAACAGGGGATGAGCCCTGGGGACAGTGCTGCCCCCACTCCCTGGGGTTTGGCTGGCTCTGCTCAGGGGCACTTGGGGCCAGGGGTCTGGGTTGCCCCTGGGCTCCCTGGCACCTCCAAGCCTTCATGGCATCAGCCCAGGCCAAAGGGGCTCCTGGTGGGCTCCCCAAAACCCAAATCCTGCAGGAGCATGTGCAGCAGGAGCCTCCAGACGGCTCCTTCGAGGAGTCCATCGAGGTTCCCATTAGGCAAAATTAATGGGCACAGGAGCCTGTTCCCATCACGTGGCTCCCACTGCTGCATCCTGAGGGGGGGAAAAGCCTCTTGGGCTGTCACCAGAGCTGGCAGCACTGGAATGCTGCATTCGGGGCTGGCAGCGCACCAGCGTGGGGCTGCCAGCGACCCTGCAGGCAGGGAGAGGCTCTGGATCCTGGGATCAGCAGGGAAAGATCCCCACTCCACCACAGAGGGCAACCTGCGGGCAAAAGGGATTTGACTTCTCACTTTATTGGAATTATTTTTTTCCCCTTGGCACGTTTCAGTCAAAAAGACTTTGGGATTTTGAGCGTGTGCCAGAGCAGCTGCGATTTTTTTATTTCTCTTGCACTTCGTTTTTTTTTCTTCCCTAAATCGTTTTGCTGAGTCTGTGTGAAAATGCCCCAGAAAGCAGCAAAACTTGTCAAGACACTCCCAGCGCCGGCTGGCTTGGAACAACATCTCCAAGGGCAGGGACCCTCCCTGGAGCCCTGACAGACAGCCTCAGAGTCCTGCCACTTCTGTGTCCCCTCCCAAACTCAGGGACAGTTGGGCTGGATGGTCTTGAAGGTCTCTTCCCACCTTGATGATTCTATGATTCTGTGACATTTGTGTTCCCACTTGTCACCCAGGTGATCCCATTCCATCCCAGCCTCGATGCTCAGCGAGATTTTGGAGGTTTTTGGTGTTTTATGGGTCCCCACCCTCATTTGGGGGGGGACTGCTTTTGTTTAGGGCCAGGCTCCTGGGACAGAGTGACAGGCAAGGGTAAAGCCCCCTAAGGAGGGGACCAGGTCCTGTCTCAGTACCCCAAATGCCACAGCCCCTGGCAGGATTTTAGCTCCTGGCCTAAAATCCCTTTGGATTAATGCTCATATTGAAACCAATTGGAATTAATTGCAGCACAAGACCAAGGGTCCTGTGGGATTCTCTGATGTCCAGGGCTGGACTCGGGCTTGGGGAAGCAGAACTGGTCACCTCAGCCTGGTGCTTTTCCTCCATTTCTTTGTCCTCTTCTTTCTCTAAAGCCCAAAGTGATGCCAGAAGGGCACTGAAGTTAAAGGGAAGAGGTGGAAATGGGAGAGAGCCTGGAGGGGGAGCAGGGCTGAGCCAAAACCCACGGCACAGGCTTGAGCCAAACCTGCTTTTCCCCTTATCCAAGTCTGTGCCTTGCTTTCCCCAAAAATAAAATAATGGTATGAAGAGGGCATGGTAAGACAGAAATAATCTGATTTTCTGGTAAGACAGAAAGAATTTGATTTTGATTTTTTGAGGTGCTTGGGGAGGGGACAAGGACAAAGTGACCCCCTCCAAGCTGGGCTCCCCCAGTGCATTATCAGCCCCCCAAAATCACCTCAAACCCTGGCCAACAGGCAGGAGAGCATCTTCCAGCAGACAAAACCAGCTCAGCCCTCAGTTCCCATCGCTGGGGTCGGGAGCTGTGTGGAGGCAGCAGCAATTCCCCCCATCCCTGATTAATAACAGCACAGCCTGCGGAGCCAGGGCGGGGAGGACAATGCTTAATTGACTCTGTGCTTTTGATACAGCAGCTTAATGAGTGTGTTCAAATTAGCCAGAATCACCTTTCCATCCTGGGGAATGGAAATGAGCTGTGGATTGCTCTGGCACACCCTCCCCCCCACGCCGGCCTCTTAAAAATCCATCCCCAACTAAACCAGCCGTGATTTTCATGCCTGGATTTTTCATCTTTTCCTAAGCAGATAAGTTGATATTGTTTAAAACAGCAATGAAATTCCTTCCCAGCCACGCAAATCTCCCAGTTTTAAGCACAGATCCAGGGCTGAGGCTGGGGATGAAGCTCAAACGAGAAAGCCCGAGCTGCGTGTGCCTGCAATGAAATTATAAATCCACATCCCGGAGCAAGCGAGCAGCAGGAGGCACCAGGAACCTCCATCAGCAGAAGCACTGGGCTGCAGCAAGGGATGGGAGTTGGGAGTGGAACCGACAAGGCTGGGAGAGCTGTTGGCATTTCTCCTGACAAAATCCTGCACGAACGGAGCCGCTCCAGGCAAAACCACAGCGTCGAACCAGCGTGGGGCTCAGTGCTGAGCCCCGATCCGGCCCGCTGAGTTCTCCCCTCAGTTTCCCCAGCTGGAAAGTGAAGAAGATGCTGCCAAACCCTGCTTGAGAAGCGCTGTCAGACGCAGCAAATGTCACCGAGTGGCTCAGGTGGTGCTTGGCCAGCTGTCACACAGCACATCAAGGGCACAGGACACTCTGCATCAGCAGCCACGGCCCCTGCGGCCAGGGACCAGCAAGGCTAAGGCCAGCCTGGACTGACCAGCCATGAGTGGAGAGGAGCAACAATTCCACCCTGGAAGTCAGAGCCAAGCAGGGAATTGGCCTCTGCCATCCTCAGAGCCTAACTAACCAAATCGCCACAGCTCTGGGAGGCTTCAGCACGAGCGGAGAGGAGCAAGAGGAGAGCTCCAAGGAGGAATGGGCAATGGTGAGTGCTGTCCCCATGTGGGATGGGGGTGCTGGGGGGCTCCAGGGCACTGTCCCGTGAGCCTGGCATGTCTCTGGCATTGCTGCAAGGGACAGCAGAGCCCACTGCAGGGGTGCAAACGCAGGAGCCCTGGCTGGGCTGGGGGCTGCGCTCATTCCTGGGGTCACGGTGCTGATTGTGCCCTGATTGTCCCAGTCTCCCAGTGGGATGGAGGGGAAATGGCTGTGTCCATCTACCTCCCGTGCGGAGAGGGCGGCTCAGGGTGAGGCGGCCCCAGGCGCTGTCCTGGGGCAGGCAGGGGACACGGGGCAGGAAGGGGCAAACAGGCTGTTCTGCGGCTGCGGTGGGAGCGAGTCTGGGGGGGTTGGCGTGGCAAGGGGACCCCGGGCAGGGTGTCAGGTGGGCACCTGTGGGTGCTGGCATGGGGGGAGCCGTGGCAGGGCAGTGTGGGGGTACCCAGGTGTGCTGAGGGGGGCTGGGGGAGCCAGAGGGGATGGTCGGGAGGACTCAGGGGTGCTGGCAAGGGGTCGGGGACCCCAGGGAGGGTGGCCGGGGATACCTCATGGTGCTGACATGGGGTTTTGGACCCCAGCAGGGTGGCATGGGGATACCCGATGGCGCTGACAAGGGGTCGGGGACCCCACACAGCGCACTCCGAGGCGTGGACACCCCAGGCTGCCCGGGAGGACCCCTCCCCTTTGGCCACGGCTGCGCGGGGAGGAGACCCCCGTGCCCTTCCCTGCGCTCCTCCGGGGCTGTGCCCGCTCTCCTCCCGGGGCCGCGCATCGCCCCCGGCCCCGTCCCTCCCCCGGCCGGGCGGGGGGCGCGGGGGGCGGCTCCGCGCACGGCCCGACGCGGCTGG
>VZRL01002764.1:176204-256999 GCA_013397895.1 Origma solitaria | reverse complement strand
CCCCGGGCAGGGTGGCACCAGGGGTGGCGGTGCTGTCGCCGCGGCGCCGGCTCCAGCCCGTCCCTGCCCCGCTCCATCCCCGGCGCTCCCGGGGGTCCGGGACCCGCAGTCCCCCCCTTCCTTAGCGCCGGGGCCGCCGCTCGCAGCCCCTTTCCCCGGCACAGCCGAGCGGCTCTGAGCATCGCCAGGCGTCGGGAAAGCTTTTCCCCATCTCCTCCGGCTCGTGTTTCCCCCCGGCGCTGCAGCTCCTCACTCCTCGGCACCCCAGGGCCCTTCCTGCCTCTTCCCCGAGCATCCCGGATTTTAGGGCTAGGCGGATTCTCCTGTCGAAAATTCCGAGGGTTGGTTTAAGCGCGGATGTTACCGGGTTGTGTTTCTCGGGGAAATGGAGCAGGCAGCAAGCGCAGCGTTCCTGGCTCCTGTCGCCGTGCTGGAATAACAGCCTTTGCCTCTTCCCACTCTCCATCCAGAGTACTTTTGTGCCAGTTCCTTAATCCACTTGCAAAGCGGATTGAGCTAAAACCTGACAAAAGGTGCTCCAATTCCCACGGTATTCGCACAGGCAGCGGCTGCAGGGGAGCGGCTGCTCTTTCTGTTCGTGCCCAGCCTTACCCTGAGATGAGGTTTTTGGGAGAGAGAAAAGAGCAACCAGGGAGGGAGAGGATGACAGGAGCAGGCAGAGTGCCTGTGAAATAGATGGAGAGCGGATCCGTGCCGGGCTCCGCAGCCTGGCAGCGCTCAGAGCACAAACCCAGCCCTTCGGAGTGAGGAGCATTGAAGCCGGAGCCGCTGGACCGAGAAGTGACCGCGATTGGGGATGTTTGGTGGCCTGAGCACCAGCCTGGGCCTGGCAGAGCTCCTGGCTGCTCTCAGTTTTGTGGATAGTCTCTCACCCTGACTGGGGATGTGCTGCCTGGGGGATGGAGACCCCAAACCCGGCTCCAGCCCCGATGCAGGGGTGACACTGTGGGAAAAGCCTCATCCGGGCAGGGAAAGTTCCTACAAACCTCTCAATCAAAATGCGAGGCATTAAAACCAAAAAGCCCTCCACAAGCAGAGCTGCCCAGCGGTGATAAGGTCATGTGTGTGTTTGAAATGCAGCTGTTGAGCCCTGCAATAGCCCTTTGGTAAGTGGGGGGCCCTTGGGGTGGCTGTGCACCCCAAAGCTCTGCCCTTCACCCCTGCTCCATCCATCACCCCTTGCAGGATGGAGATGGGATAAAATCCTGACACCGCAGAGCATGGCAGGGAACGTGGTGCACGTCCTTTAAATGGGAGAAAAATTCAGGATGACTTGGGGAGCTGCCAGTTGGGCAGCCCGGGATTGATCTGGTTTAATTTTGCGCTGATGTTTTTATCTCCGGCGGTTCTGTGGCACTCGTGGAGCGGAGGCAGCAGAGCTGCTGCCTCTTGCTGCCGGAGGACTGGCGGTGCTGGCTGAGTTTTGGCAAGAACAGCTTGGAGAGGTGATTTTGGGTCCACCCAAGATTTCTCATGGGTTTCAGATTGCAAAAACCCCACTTGGGTGCCTGCAGCCTTTCCCAAAACGCTTGGGAGCTGCTCTTGGGGGAAGATGCTCTCAGCCATGGATCAATGCCCAGCCTGCGAAACAGCCAGAGGTGCATCCCGAGAGCTGCGAGCAAATGTGCTCCCACCGGTGCAGGGGAGCGGGGGGCAAAGCAGCTTCAGGAAGGAATTGGCTTAAAAATCAGGAGATTTTGCTTTCATCCTGCCCTGTTGGGAGGAGGGAGCAGGAGGACAGGAGGAACAGGCGCTGGGTTGTGTTTCACCTGTCCTGGGCATCAATGCCCAGGATTGGGACGTGGCTGTGCCAGGCTGAGCTGGGACACATCCCAGGCACGGCCGGATCCTGCCCCATCTCCCACTGCTGCTGCCAGGCTCAGCTTTTCCAGGGAGATGCGCTTTTGCTGATCCCTTGCTGAAGATAGCAGGGCCAGGGGCTTTTTTCCTATTTTATAGTGTTTATAGCTCAGGAATGTCTGCTTTTATTAGCTGTGCTAATCCTGCATCACCAGAGAAATCATCCCTGCCTCCAAGGCCCGAACCTAATCCCTTCTCTTCCCTCCTGGGCCTGAGTTAAACGCTGGACTCACAGCCCGACGGACACGGCGCCGGCTGCACTCAGCCTTTAAAAGCTTCCATGGTGTTGGGATGGATTTTTCCCAGCTCCTGGCTGTTGGATCCCTCCTGCTTCCCCCCCAGCATCTCACCAGGGAGCAGGTGGCTCCTTTCTCTCCGTGAGGAGCCGGAGCTGCCATAAGGCAGGAGGAGTTGGGCTGCTCCAGCAGCTCAGAGCCGCGCTTGCCTCCCCGGGATGGGAGCGAGCTGCTGGGAGCCCTGGGAATAACGCCGGGAATGTGCAGCAGTGGATGGGCGCGCTGTGCGTGGGCAGTGGCGATTCCCGTGCCGCCGGCGCGGGTGGGCAGCCCGGGTGGGACGCCTGTCACCAGCAACATCTCCCCACGTCCCCGATCCCACAGCTCCGAGGGGAGGGAAGCAGGAGCCAAGTGAGGCCATCCCTGGGTTTGTCACCAGTAACATCTCCCCACGTCCCCGATCCCACAGATCCGAGGGCAGGGAAGAGGGAGCCAAGTGAAGCCGTCCCTGGGCTTGCCACGAGGCTCCAAAACCCCTCATTGTGTGTTCCATGCCTCAGTTTCCCTGGCTGTATGTGGATGTGGTCCCGGGGTGTGGCTCTGGAGAGTGGCACAGTCCCTCAGACAGCCAAACTCCTCCTGCCTGTGTGTGGCTGTGGTGATGGAATGGTCTGAGCAGGCAGAGGGAGCATCACAGAGCCTCCTGCAGGATCCCTCCACTCCGTGGGGAGGGTGGAAGGTGCTGCCAGCGCCCAAAGGGCCACTCTGTGTGTCCTAGAAAAGCCCCAAAATGAACAGGCGAGGGCAGAAATGTTCAGAGTGGATATTTGAGAGGGCATGAAAAGCAGTAAATCCCATGAGAATGCTTGGAAACGCTGCTGAAAGGCTGTGGGAAGGACAGGGATCAGGCTTTGGGCACTCTGGGATGACTTTTCTGTTTGTGAAGTTTTTCTAGGGTTTACCTCAGAAGATGGAGCAGCTGCTTCCACGAGGTTTGGCTCAGGGGATGTGGGACCAGGGATGCAGGAACGGGGCAGGCTGGACAGGGCCTTGCTGAGCCCTTGGCAATGGAATGTGCTGGATTCTCCTTTGGATCCCATTCCAGCTGTGGCACTTTGGGGCTGGAGCCAGAACCCCGCGGGTGCCCCAGGGCTGTGGGGTGTCGGAGCTGGGGGCTGAGGCTGGGTGGCAAAGGGGGGAAATGGTCCTGGTGGCCCTTGTGGTCAAAAGGGGCTGCCATTCCCTCTTTTCCATGTAAAATGGACAAGGAGGACAGTGCCAAATCCACCCTGGCACGGTCACAAAGCAGAGACTCGGGTGGAGAATTTGGGCAAACTGAGAAACAGCTTTACTGTGGATGAGTAAAGACAAAGCACGGAGGGTCTGGGCTGTGATCCCTAGGCTTGGCATCCACACGGGCACCCCAAGGCCGGGAGAAGAGGCAGGATCTGTCCGAGTGGCAAAGCCGGACACAGCCCCAGCACATGCCCTCCTCCCTCCTCTGCCTCAGCCCAGCTCTTCCCTCACTTCCCTGCCTTCCTCCCCCTGAGTTTTTCAAGGCACGAGCTCCGCTGCCGCTCGCAGCCCCGTCCATCAGAAAGGTTTGGTTTTCAAAGCTGTCCCAGCTCTGTCCGGCTCAGATCTGGAGCGCTGGGGCTCCTTGTTCAGCTCCCGATGTGCCAACCAAAATAGCAGCGGCCACATACTGGAGTGGAGAGGAACAAGTGTCACTGGGAATTAAAATGACAGATCCCAGCATCAAGGTCTCCGAGGGTTTGTGCTTTATTAAGCAACAGTGAGTTCATGGGAAAGGACTTTGACTCAGAGCACCGGTTGTGTCTACAAGAAAAGAGAAGCAGGGACTATATTTAGGCTCAGGCTGTGATGGGGAGACAGGGCCAGGCACCGAGGGAGGGGAGCTGGGCATCCTCGGCTCCGTGGGGATGAGTCCCGGCCCTGCAGGGCACAGTGGGATGTGGGGAGCCGGAGGTGGGTGCAGCTCAGCTTTGGGATCATGGAATCCCAAATGGTTTGGGTGGGAAGGGACCTTAAAGCCCATCCAGTGCCACCTCTCTGCCATGGCAGGGACACCTTCCACCATCCCAGGCTGCTCCAAGCCCTGTCCAGCCTGGCCTTGGACACTGCCAGGGATCCAGGGGCAGCCACAGCTGCTCTGGGCACCTGTGCCAGGGCCTGCCCACCCTCCCAGGGGAGGTGCTGCCGAGGGGCAGCCCCAGTGCTGTGGGGCAGGAGGGCTGGAGGGTTTCCCACATTGTGCACGGGGCTCTTTGGGGTCTTGCACCCTCAGCCCCACATCAGCCACAGCCAGGGGTGTGTGGAGTGGCTGGGGAAGCTCCTCTGAGCAGGATTCACCCTGGCTGGAACTCGTGCAACATCCTCTGGGTTTGGAATGTGGGGGGACCATGACCCTGCCCGAGGCTCTGTGGTCCTCACGTGGCTCCCTCTCCCTTAAATGTGGTTTCCTGCTGATGGGGGTTATTTAACAGATCAATGTTTTCTCTCCTTGCCTCAGGGTCTGCCTCTTCCCACCGCCCCCTCCTATTAAAAATTCATTGTTTCTCCCAGATACTGTTGCTAGAGGGAGACAGGGAGAAATAAAGGAAGTTCTTGGAAAGGAGAAGAGAAAATATTCAGTGGGAAGGGAATTGAGGAAAAATTTAAACCAAATATTGTCCCTCTCTGCCTCCTGTTGCCCCGGGTGCGTTTGGGCCCAAGCACTGTCCCTGTCACAGGACTCTGATGTGCCCAGAGGGTTGGGTGGGAATGGGGTGAGGTTGGGTGGTGGGGACAGTCCTGGGACAATCCTGCTCCTACCAGGAGGCACTTTCAGAGCTGGGAGTGTGGGACAGGGTGGCTGTTTCACACAGCAAATTCCAGCTGGGACAGGAGGGAAGCAGCAGCAGGAATGGGTTCTGCAGCAGGAATGGGACGCGCCTGATCTCTGACTCAATTCCCATCCTTGGCATCTCCAGAAAACTCCCCCCAAGGCATTGATGGCTTTTCCTGCTCCATTGGGCACTGTGCCAGTCTGAGTGGGTGAGAGGGTTGGTTTGTAGGCTGAACTGATCGGGAGGGTGGTGATGAGGACACTGTGGGATCAGCTCACCTGGCCCTGCGGCACCCGGGGCTGTGACACAGAGCCACCAGGCCGTGGGGCGCTGTGGATATGGAGCATGGCTGGGCTGAGCAGGGTTCAGGCAGGCTGGGGAAGGCTCTTTTCCGTCTCCAGAAGCCTCCTGAGCGTGGTGCTCGTGGTGCTCCGCTCAGGGCAGCAGCAGCAGAGGTCCGCAGGGCAGAGCAGGGCAGCTGAAGGAGCTCTCTCAGAGAATCCAAACTCCCCCAGCCACATCTCCATGGTGAAACATCTCCCGTGAGGTGAGCGGATGTGTTTTCCCTCAGGAGGAGTGGGAGGAATCATCTCCAACCCCATCTCAATGGCCAGAGGAGCAAACCTCGAGGGTTCTTGGTGCTTCTGGCCTCTTTTTCCAGAGGGTCACCTGGGCTGACCTTCCCCGTGCTCGGGACAGCTGGACACCAACCCTTCCACATTGGCACAAGGAGCTAGTTTGTATTTTTCCAGCTAAATCTCATTTGAGGGAAAGTCCATCTGGTTCCCTTCGTGCTGCCAGAGGAGAAGAGGCTGCTCCTCTCCTGGGTCACTTTTCCACAGGGACACCCGGGAGAGGCGGCGTGGCCAGGACCTGTGCCTGGGGCTGGGCTGGGGCAGGGTGCCCGTAATTGAACACTAATTAGGGCTGGAAAAGGAGCAGAACCCTGCAATCGCAAATGGAAGGTGGAGTGACAGAAATGAGAGAGAAATTGTGACCTTTTTCCACAAGCAGGAATAATAACTAAGTGTGACTAATGGAGAGGGGGGGGAATAATCCTGCCTTCATTAGTCCTCATTCCTGGGGCTGCTGTGGAGCCTCTGGCTGCTCCCAGGGAAGTGCAGTGGGTGATGCCAACATCCCTCCCAGCCGTGCCCAGGGCCCTGGAACTCATTCCAGGAGCTTTAGTGGAGCATGGGCCCTTCCCATCGGCACTTCAGGGAATGGTTTCTCCCCTTACCTTCAGGGTCACTTCAGCACCAAAGCCTTGTGGCAAAGCAATTCCATGTCCTGGTGGAATTTGGCAGTCCCCTGCCTTGCTCAGCCTGCACCAACATCTGGAAACCTCTGGAAATGCAGGCCCAGGCTGTTGCTGCTGCAGTGACAAATGGAGCTGTGATCTGTGGGATCGGGATCATCCAGAATCAGGCAGTGCTGCTGGGTTTTGGGGTTTTTTCCGTGCCCCGAGGTTCTCTCTGGCTCAGGTTGTTGCTGCCCCTGAGTTCGTGCTGGGCAGAGCTGTCTCCACGCAGGGATCACTCCATGGCCTGGGGACCTGTCCCTGCTGCCTCTCCTGTGCCCCTGGGGCCTGGATGGGCTGTCTCCACCTCAGTGACTTTCCCAAGAATCTCTTAAGAAACAGATCCTTTTTCCTCTGTTTCATTTTTAACAGCTCTCCCTCATTTCTCCCTCCATTTCTCTCCCTGGGGTTGTTTCTGGCTGTGCCCCCGAAAGCTGGGAGCTGCCATGTCCCTGCTGTGCTGCTGTGGAGCTGAATTTTTCCTCCCTCCTTGATGGTTTTCCAACTTCTCCCATTTACTTTTGCAAAAAGAAACTCTTTGGGGGCCTGTCACTGAGGGAGGATTTCAAGTGAGCAGCCCATGACACCTCCTCTGTGATAATGTGTCATTTTTGTTGTTCATATTTCGATAACTAAAGGTCAGATGGAAGCTCAGCTGGCTGGGAAGTCTGACATTAATTACACTAATGAGCAAAAGTCTCTGGCTTTATGCTCTGTGCTTGTGGATTCTGGGGTGGTGCAACCCTGTCCAGATCCTGGGCACCATTGGGTGTCCATGGAATGAGAGAATCCCTGAATGTCCTGAGCTGGAAGGGACCCACAGGGATGATCAATCCAGCCCCTGGCCCTGCACACACACCCCAACAATCCCACCCTGGGCATCCCTGGCAGCATTGTCCAAACGCTCCTGGAGCTCTGGCAGCCTTGGGGCTGGGACCATTCCCTGGGGAGCCTGGGCAGTGCCCCAGCAGCCTCTGGGGAAGAACCTTGCCCTGAGCTCCATCCCAAGCCCTGACACAGCTCCAGCCCTTCCCTGGGCTCCTGTCCCTGTCCCAGAGCACAGCTCTGCCCCTGCCCCTCCTGCTCCCCTCGGGAGGAGCTGCAGCCCCCGAGGAGTCTCCCCTCAGTCTCCTCTGCTCCAGCTGAACAAGCCAAGTGCCCTCAGCCGCTCCTCAGAGCCTTCCCCAGCTCTGTGTCTCTCCCTTGGACACTCTCCAACAGCTTTGGATCCTTCTGATCTTGTGGTGCCCAAAGTTCCCCCAGCTCCCGAGGTGAGGCTGCCCCAGTGCAGAGCAGAGCAGGACAATTCCTGCCTGGCCTGGTGCCCCCCAGGACACAGTGGCCCCTTGGGCTGCCAGGACACCCTGGGGACTCAGATCCAACTTGCCCCCGACCAGGACCCCCAGGTCCCTTCCTGCAGTGCTCTGGGGTGAGCTTGAATGAGCAAACTCTTCCATTTCATGCATGGAAGAGTCGGTGAGCACATCCCAAGGGATGCTCCTGCCTTAGAACAGCCTGACTTGGGCACCCTGGGCTGGTCCTCTGGAGGTCTCTGCTGACTTCCAGGACATCTGGGTCCTGTCTGGCTTTGGGATTTGCTGCTGAATTTCCTTTTTCCAGGGGATCCCATGTGCAGCACTGGAAGGTCCTTGATGGAGAAGCAGGGGAGAGGAGAATCCTCTCCTGGCTCCTCCACTGAGTAGCCCAGAAAAGAGTTCAAATCCGGGTTTTGTGTAAAGCAAAAGGCAGAGGGGCCAGACAGCAGCAACAGCCCTGGTGGCACAAACACCCAGAGGGCCACAGAGCTGTGCTGGTGTCACCACGTGGCACCGGAGCAGGCTTTAGGCCACTTCACCCACGTGCTGGTGGGTCCCATTTCACAAGGATTAAAATGTATTTGCAGACAAAACCCCCGGAGGTAACCTGAGCCAGAGGTTGCTAAGTGACCCAGGAGCTGCCAAAAACAAATGCCAAGACCATCAGCTGAGCCCCTGCTCATTCCCAGGGCTGGGTTCACCTGGCAAGCCAAGCCCAGGTGGTCTCTAAGTGAATTAAATCCACGTTCCTGATGTTGAGGCAGGGCTGGGAGCAGAGCCTCTCGGGGAGGGCGGCAGGGGCTGCTCAGGGAGCTGAGCGCATTTGGGCTGGCGGCAGTTTGCTCTCAGCAGGTCTGCAGTGAATACATGGCTGTGTCCAGCCTGCTGGAATTGCATTGAAATTTTGCCTTCTCCATGCCCAGAGCTGGAGCCTGGCCATGGGAGCAGCAGCTGAGCTGCTGTGGTTGGGATTAACCCTTGGATGGTGCTGGCTCCGAGCATCGCCCGCGGAGCCTCCTCCACCCCTGCTGGAATATCCGAGTGTATGATCCCACTCACGGCGCTGCAGGCGAACCAAACCCACTTCCCTCCGAGTTCTCCCATCTCCCAGGGCTGGAGCAGCCCCAGGGATCCACAGCAGATCTTTGTGCATCAGCCCTGTGGAGCTGTGATCCCTCAAAGCACAGACCCTTCATCCCCTGGAGGCAAAACCCCTGTGGAACTGCAGCAGCTGCAGTTGCTGCTGGTGCCACAAGCTTCTCTCTGTGGGTGCTGGGGGCAGGCCCAGGTGTTTCTGAGTCATTTCCACATCTCAGGGCTCGGTTTGGGTCATTCTCGCTGTTTTTTCAGGTGTTGGGGCTGAGTTCCTCCCACACCCGTGTGCTGCAGCCCCCTGTGCTGCAGGGCACGCTCCTGGCTGAGGAGATGGAATCCTGCTGTGATACCAGGCTCTTCCCATCCTGGAGGGGTTCCTGCACCCCCTGGCTCCAGCAGGAAGCTCTGGTGTGTCCAGGGCAGAGGATTTCTGTTGCTCTGGGGGGGTTTAGTGCCGTTCCTTTGTGGGGGAGCGTCCCTGACAGAGTTCCATGCATCCCACATGGGATGTGCATCCCTGCCACCCACTGGGTGGGGTGAGGGGCTCAGTGTATCCCAGCTGGGACCTTCTGGGAGCTGGGAATGGGTGTTCCAGCCCTTCCAGGGACAAGCCTGGGTCCCTCAGGCAGAGCAGACAGAGGGAAGGTGTTCTGGAGCAGGGAATGATCTGGGATTGCCCAGCACTGCGCCTGGGGTGAGCAGGAATGTGAACCCTCTGTCCCTGCTCGGCTGAGCCTGAACCTGCAGCTTTGAAGGGAATCCTTTTGGCTTTGGGGTAGCGCTGCTTTCCCAGAGGGATTTTAGCTTTTCCAGAGTGCTGGGCACTGTCAGTTCTCCAGAAACCCCAAAAGTGAGGTTTTACTCATCCCCGAAGAGCGTGTGGGCAGTGCTGGGGATGGAGAGCCCCATCCTCCCGGGATTCTTGCCTCCGGGATGTCTCAGGGGCTGGCTCCTCGTTCCTCTGCCGCTCCCCAGCAAACCCCTGCCGGTGACAGCTCCTTTGCCCAAGGCTCCCCAAGCCTCTCCCGGCAGGAATTAACCCCTTGGCTGCTGCTGCTGCTGCCCTGGGCAGCTCGGCCAGGCAGGAGCAGGGAGCTGAGCGAGTCTGGAGTAGGCACAGAGCAGCTGCAGCAGCAGCAGCATCTCTGCGTGGGTGTCACCGAGCAGGACCCGAGCCGGGGCCGTTTGAGGGCTGTTTACCAGGATTTCCCCACAAAAGGAGCTATTTAAATTCCTTCTTTCTTTGCAACAGGCGAATTCAGCTTGATCCAGGGAGTTCAAAGCAATTTGGTATAAAACCACAGCAAATCGTTTGTTCCGCATCTGCTGCATCAGTGCTGGGAGCATCTCCTGACCCCCAAAGGCCCCCAAAATGCCCAGGGGGTGGATATGAGACAGGATTCTATCCAGTGGCACTTCTGCTTCCACGTTTGGGTGAAATCTGCCCGAATTCGGGGCCTCGCGGGGTGGGTGCCGTCCCCTCTTGCAATCCCTGCACGTGATTCCCGAAGGGCAGGGCCGTGTCTTCCCTGCTCCAGCCAGAGCTGCCCGCGGCAGGGCTGGGCTCCGACACTCTCCTGGTGGGGAGAGGGTCCTCCAGGGCACAGAGTGGGGTGTAATTTTATGTTTGTATGTATATTTACATAGATAAAACCAGGCGAGCTGCAAGGCTCAGGTCACGCGTCCGGCTGGAGGATGCTCCCCCTCTCTGGGAAGTGCCTGTGTGCCACATCCCTGGACTTTGGAGGAGTTTATTTGGGATTTCTGAGGCAGACACTGGGGAGAGGTGACTGACAGTGCTGTCCTTGTGCTGTTCTGTGCAGAGGAGCCGAGGCTGGCTGTGCTGGACACTTGGCCATTTGAGCATTCCCAGGCTCCGATGCCTCAGCAGATCCTGATGTTGGAGCAGCCCCGGACCTGCAGAACGGTGAGAACTCCCTGGGCTCCAGTGGGGTTGGGGTTGTGCAGTGGGGCACTCAAAACCCAGCTCATTTTTACCTCGTGGCCACCCCTCCTTGGTGGCATTACCCCTCCTTGTCCCCTCTGTCCCTTTGCAGCTGGAGCGCTCAGCACTGCTGAGCCGGACATTTATCCCATGGAACAGCTGGGAAAACTCCAGCCTGTGTCACCACCCCAAAATGAGCGAGAAGGGACTCAAATGGGGCTGTGATGGGAATCTCTGGGGTGCTGAGCTCCAGGTATTTGCTTCAGGGTTTGTGGCACGCAGCAGTGGGACCCCAGCCTTGACCCCAGTGGGGATCCCAGCCTTGGCCCTTCCAGGATCCACATACAGCATCAATTTGAGGACCAGGTTTTTTGGGTTTGGATAGATTTCATTATATTTGGGAGCTCTGGAGGCTGTGCCCTTGCTCTGCTGTCCACATGCTGGACAGGGAGTGAAGCCACACGACCCCACCGTCCCCTTTCCCTCCCACCATGGGAATTTCTGACTTTTGGGATCCTCTTGGGGCTGCACATGGGGAAGGAGCAGCTCTCCTGCTCCCCAGCTCCAGCTGATGCCCTGAAGCCGTAGATCTGGGGACTGACGCCAGCGTGTCTCACTTCAAATGTCACCGCTGCCGCAGCCTCCGGCCCGGGGGGGTTGTGGGGGTGGCACAGCTGGACCCCCCCGGGCTCTGCTGGGCCCCTCTGGAATATGAGCAGCGAGGCCGGGAGGGATCTGTGCTCCACAGGGCTGAGGTGAGTCCCCTGTCCCCCCACCCCCACCAGGGATTATTTCAGGGGCTCGGTTCCGCTCCCGCCTGGCACAACAGGGACGGATTGGGATGTCAAGAGCCGTTCCACCCCTGTAATGGCATTGTGCTCTCGCTGCTCCCGTGATCATCATTGGGAGGGCAATAAAATCTCCCATGCAGCAGCAGCAGCTGCAGACAGGTCTGAAAAAATGCACTCAGCCCGGGACTGATGCTGAGCAGAGCTGGTGGGGAGGGAAGGCTGTCACTCTGTGCTCCTCCTGGCTGGAATTCCCACCCCAAGCAGGGTTTCCAGCAGGCTGGGGGCTCCACCTCTGCCCCTTTTCCCCCTGCCCCCACAGAGCTCCGAGCTGGTTCCTGCCAAGCCGGGCAGTCCTGCCGGGCCCGGGCTGCTCTCCAGCCACAGCTGCCTGTCCCTGCTGGCCCCGGGGCTGGCAGCTGGCTGTCAGTCTGGCCTGTCAGTCTGCTCCTGTGCCCACATGTCCAGCGGTCCGGTCACATTAGAGCCTCTGGAATGATGGCTCAGCCTCCCGAAGCCAGGGGTGGGCTGGCAGTGCCAGGACTTTGGAGGGAAGCTGGGCTCGCTGGGCACCCCCTGCCACGGGGGAAGGCTCCCGTTGGGCTGAGCCCTCCGGAACAGGATCCCTCCTGAGGGCCAAGCCTGCAAAGAGCCGCTGCTTTATCCAGGAGCCTCGGAGGGGTGGCTGGGACCACCCTGAGCGGTGTCACCGCAGTTCAGGTGAGGGATGAGGAGGAGATTGTGCCATCAGAGGTCCAGCGCCGGCAGCAAGTGACAGCGATCAGGGCGTGATTTATGTGCCAGCACCCCAAGGGGCTCAGGCCAGCGTCATGGAAGTGCTGAGCTTAATGAACGAGCTGATCTAACGAGGGCTGGCCATGGCTGGGCCGGCTGGACAAATGAGGTCGTGTGCTGGGGCAAAGCCCGTGGGAGGCAGCTGGCACTGAAAGCAACGTGAAATCACCGTCCAGCAGTGGGGCAGGGCTCTGCTGGGCACTGCTGGGCTCTGCTGGCTCTGCTGGGCACTGCTGGGCACTGCTGGCTCTGCTGGGCACTGCTGGGCTCTGCTGGGCACTGCTGGGCACTGCTGGGCTCTGCTGGGCACTGCTGGGCACTGCTGGGCACTGCTGGGCTCTGCTGGGCACTGCTGGGCACTGCTGGGCTCTGCTGGGCACTGCTGGGCTCTGCTGGGCTCTGCTGGGCTCTGCTGGGCACTGCTGGGCACTGCTGGGCTCTGCTGGGCTCTGCTGGGCACTGCTGGGCACTGCTGGGCACTGCTGGGCTCTGCTGGGCACTGCTGGGCACTGCTGGGCTCTGCTGGGCACTGCTGGGCTCTGCTGGGCACTGCTGGACACTGAAAGCACCGCTGAGCACCGTTGGGCGCTGATGGCCAGGCTGGGACCAGCGCTGGCACTGGGGGCTGGCTGCATGTCAGCATCCCCAGCTCCGCACGCCCCCGGGCAGCGTCATCCATCAGCGCTCTGAGGGTGCCTAATTACAGCCTCTGCCTTCCTGCTGCTCTTATTCATCATCCTGCCCTGGCACCTCGCTCTGTACCCCGCTTGGGGCTGCCTGCCTTGGAGCAGTGAGGGCACAGGGACCTTTCCTGTGACGAGGTCTGGCGTCCTCCCTGCTGCTGGGAGCCCCCGCGGGTGATGTCTCCCCCCAGAATGAAGGGACACCCCCAGAGGTGTCCCCAGCACCGTCGCAGTGCTGTGCCCAGAGATGTCCTGCCTGGCCAGGCTCTGGCACGTTCCCTCTGTCCCTCCCACGAGGCTCCAGCCACACTGCCCTGGGCGCTCTCCTCGGTTCTGCTCCTACGGTGCTGTTCCCAGGCTGTGTTCGGTGCAGAAGGTGAGGGCTGAGCTCAGCAGGGGGAGGCAGCTGCAGGGGAAGGAGCACATTCCCCTCTCTCTCGATTAATGCTGTGTTTGTGTCTGTGTGGGGGCAGGAGCCCTTGCCAGGAGCCTGGCCCTGTTTCTCTCTGCCCTGGCTGTGCTGTCAGGGCTCTTGTGGGCTCAGCTTTGTAAATCCAGCAGGAATGTCACGGTGTGGACTCCAAAAGTGAGGAGCCAGGGCAGTTCCAGGGGCTCAGGGTCCCTGTCCCCACTCCTGCTGGGAAGAAACCTGAGTACAGGCAAACCTTGGGCCGCAGGTGGGTTTGGATGGGAACCTTTGGACTCAGGTGGGGACCGAGCCCAGAGCCCCAAGGTTGTGTCCTGCCCTGTGGGGGGCAGGACAAAGGTCACATCCTGCCCTGCAGTGGGACAGGACAAAGGTCACGTCCTGCCCTGTGGTGGGACAGGACAAAGTGGGCGTTAAAGACCCAGCTCGTTCCTCTCCCAGGGACAAGGACACCGTGGGGGCTGTGGCCAGCACCTGGTCCTTGTGTCCAGCTGGGATAGAACATTGGGAAGTCCCAGGGCTGTGAGCTGTCAGCCTAAATTTGCCTTCCAGCCCCTCCTCATCCCACCCCTGATGTTAACAGGCTTCTGTAAATTAAAAGTTCTCTCTGTGCAGCAGGAACTTGCTGGGAATCCTCAAAAAAAGAACCCCTGCCGTCCATCCAGGGGCCACAGCCACTGCCTGAAGCCAAGCTCAACTCCAGGGTTCCTGGTGGCATCAGTGGAGCAGCTCAGTGGCAACGAGGTGCTTTGGGGGACAGCTGAAGAGGGGAGTGGAGCTCAGCCTTTGCTCCCGTGTGCTCCCGCAGGTTCCGAGGCTGTTGAGATCCAGGTCAGGTCCACTCTCAACCACCATTTCCCAGCAGCAGCCGAGACTCAGCTCTGAGTGGTGGCTCAATCAACCCACCCTGGGTGGAAACAAGAGCCCAGCACCCCCTGCCCTCCTTTGAGAAGAGTTATCCACCTTGGTAGAGAAATAGAGATGCTCACGGAATATTAAACACCTCCCCAAAGCCCCTGTTGCTGATGAGTGGCTTCTGCTCCTCGCCGCCTGGTGCAGGCAGTGACCTTTCAGAAATGTTGTACGTTGTGGTCGTCTCTAAATGTCTCCTCTCCTGGGAGCATCTTGTGGAGATAGAGATTCAGACATGATGTCTGTCAAGAAGAAAAGCAGATTGCGGCCAATCTGGGGCTGCCTGTGCAGTGTTGCCTGGGCCACGTGCTCGGGAATCATAAGGTTGTCTCTAAAAATAAGCGGTGCCTTCTTTTGGGTTGTCTCCTTGGTGCCGTGGCTCATCAGGGAATCCTCGGCTCTGGGGTTTCGCGGCGTTTGCGAGGGCTGGGAGTTTCCACGTGGGAGAGGAGTGGAGAGTCCTGTGGCCACGGCTGCCGAGGACTCGGGATGGGAACCTGGGCTGGGAGGATGGCTCCATGGAGCTGCTGGGAAGTAAGGGCAGATCCTGCCTCCCTGGGAGCTGCTCCGGCGCCCCAAGACCCAGGGCTGCTGAGCAGGAGGAGCCGCGTGAGAGGCAGCAGCTGCCACTCTCCAAAATAACTCCTTCCGTGGAAGCTTTCCATGTTCTCGAGCTGTCCCTGGAGCCACGCTCGGGGCTGCTCTGGGGTGACCCAGCCTGTCCTGCACAGACAGCTCCTTTCACGCTCTTCCTCCCCATTCCCTGCTGCGCCAGGAAAATCTGCTTCTGCCCGAGCAGCCAGGAGAGGGACACGAGGGTGACATCAGGAGCTCGGTCACCATGGGCACAGCCCAGCTGGGCCCTGCCGGGGCTGTTGGGGACAGCCACTTGGCCACCTGGTGGCCTGAGGAGCCTCAAGGCGTTTACCAGGTCCTGTGGGGTGGGAGGACCTTCTGTAGGGACCCTGCTGGGTGTCCCCAGCACCCACCCAGCCATCGATTCTCCCTCTGCTCCCCCAGCCCTGCCCTGCCCAGCCCAGCCCAGCCCTGCTGGAGAAGGGACTGACCCAGAAAAACATGCCGAGAGCAGCACAGCCAGGAGAATTTGTTTCCCAGCCAGCCCCTGATGGGATTAGGAATAACTCTCCCCTGGATAATTCTCCATTAGGTCTGGTGATTGATTTCCTTCCTCTTTACCCCCAGCTCTGTCCTTCTCTCCCTGTTTCAGCTGGATTATTCTCATGCTTGGCTTGCTAATTGCCTGATCACCAGAGCCAAGGCTTGGGCACATCCCTGGCCTCCGCTGACCCTCCAGTTTCTGCCTTGTTTCTGTCTCAGCTCGAATTTAATCCCCTCCACACCCCAGCATAAGCCGGGATCTTTCTGCTGCCCTTGCAGAGGGAGGAACCTGCTGGTGTCACCCCAGGAGCCAGGGAAGGTCCGAGGGATGCTCCTGAAGCTCCTCCCCATCACCTCTATCCTCCCCTTCCGCCCCATCCCATCTTTTCTGGGGTTTTTCCAAGCTGAGTGTGGCCCCAAAGCCACTGACTTGGCAGACTTGAGGCAAGGGATAAAATAAAGCTGCAGGAGCCACAGGTTTGTTTTTGGAGGGTGGCACAGGTCACCTTTGGTCCTCATTTCAGTGCCCCTGGGAGCTGTGCTCTGCTCTGAGCTGCAGCGGCAGCTGGAAAAACACAGTTGGATTCCCTGACCTCACATTTGGGCATCAAACTTTGCTCTGCCAGCTCCAAACAATGCCAAAAATTCCCCCTGGGGATCCCCAGCAGCCCCTGGTGCCACAGGTCAGTGTTGGCGGTGTCACCAGCAAGGCTGAGCCTGGAACAGACCCTGGGGACCCTCATTTTCTGTTTTTTCAGCCTAAAACCATAATGGGGGGTGTTTTTGCAAGGTGTAACTGAGGGCTCAGGGTTTTCCATCAGGGAAGAAGGAGCAGATGTCTGGATGGGCTTTGGCACAGAACTGGGCTCCTCTTCAGGTCTGGAGGAGCTCTGGCTGCAGTTTTCCCTTTCCCGCGGGCAGAGCTTGGAGCCGGGGAATTGTTGGCATCAGCGCCCAGGGTGCCCCGACCTCTGCTCCGAGCCCCTGCCCCTGCTCGGGGAGGTTCGAGCCCACGGAGCCTGCCTGACCCAGCGAATTCCTGCTCCTGGGACTCGAGATCTCACCCAGTCCCCACTCCGGGACTGGGGAGCACACGGAGAGTCCGACAGCAATGCTGGCGAGCTCAGCGAGCTGGGGAGCACCACAGGGATGCTCAGCTGCTCCGTGCGACCCCGAGCCCAGCCCGAGCCCCTGCAGCAGGGCTGAGCAGGGGGACGGTGTCCATGAGGATGCTGGCACGGCACGGTGTGGTTGGCATTGCCTCCCCTGGCACGGAGCCGGGCTGGGGACAGCAGCCAGGGAGCGAGGATGGTGTGGGGACACTCGGCTGCCAGGCAGGGCTGGCTGCTGGCGAGGGCTGGGCAGTGCTCGGGGTGTTCCCAACAGCATTTGGCTGCTGCTGGTGTTTGGAAGAGCCCTCTCCTGCCTTGTGCCAAGTTTGGGATGCACTGGCAGTGGAACTGGCACCTCCCTGATGGCCGTGGGACAGAGCACTGGGGTTATCCCCCCGTCGGGAACCCACCATCACTTTCTGCCCCCTCTGCTCCCTCCCTGCGTCGGGGTCTCCATCCTCTCTGCATCCCCAGAAAGATGCAGCAGCATCCCCTGGGTGTCCCTGCCCCGCTCCATGAAGGGATGCAGCAGCCATGGGGTGCTGGAAGGGGAAGGGCTCAACAGGGCCATTTCACCTCCTGCACATCAAGGGAAGGATAAAACGAGACCTTGCTCTGATGAGGTGTTTGTGCTCATGCAGTGTCCAAGCAGGGGAACCTGGAAACGTCAGCCTGGGCTGATTTTTTGGTCTTTATTCAGAAAAAGGGAGAAATCATGTTAGCTGAGGAGCAGTTGCTCTCGGAGCTGGCGGGGCTGAGCTCGTGCCAGCGAAGCAGGAGCCATTTGAAGGGTGGAGAGGGAGCAAAATCCCACCAGTGGGAGTCACGGAATTCCAGAATGGTTTGGGTTGGAAGGGACCTTAGAGACCGTCCTGTTCCACCCCTGCCATGGGTAAGGACACCTCCCACCATCCCAGGCTGCTCCAAGCCCTGTCCAGCCTGGCTTTGGACACTTCTGGGGATCCAGGGGCAGCCACAGCTGCTCTGGGCACTCTCAGGCCAGGTTGGAGAGCAGCAGTTCCTCTGTGCTGCTGGTGGCTGGGGCAGGATGGGCTCGGTGCTCACAAATCCTGATGGGGAAGGAGAGAGGGCAGGAGGAGGCTGCTCCAGGGGCTCACAAAATTGTCCAATTGTCCAAATTGTCCAAAATGTCCAAAATTGCTCTGCTCTGCTTCCCCCAGCGCAGCCCCTCAGCCCCGGGCTTTGCTGGCTCTGTCCCCAGCCATGCATGCAGCAGGCTCGTTATTTTTAAAAATAAATTAAATGAGGAGAAGAGCCTCTATCTAGGCCTTGCTCTGGATCTTAATTGCCCTGGCTCCCCAGGGGCTGGGCGAGAGCGGAAAGCGCCGCTCAATCGCAGTAATGAGCTATTAATAAACAGCCCAGCTCCGCCTGGCTCTGCCCGGCACGGACAGGGACCACGGGGCCCCAGGGCTCTGCAGCTCCTCTTTGGGGTGTCCTGGGGCTGGCTGAGCCCAGCGGAGCACAGCCAACCTCAGCTTCTTGCTCCGGAGCTCAGATCTGCCTGGATTTGCAGGGAATGGCTCATCCAGCACCCATTAATGTCCCTGTGGGGTTTTCGGAGGGCGCAGGGCTCCTGTGGAGCACCCACGGGTGGGGCTGTGATGGAGAGGGAAGGTGAGCCCAGGCTGTGGCTCCCGCTCTCCATCTGCCAGGGAAAACAACCCCAGCGGGGCCCGAGCTTTGCTTAGAGGATCAGGTGGCTGCAGTAGTAACCAAAAGTGGAGTTGGGTTACCCCGGGCTCATCCATAATGAACACGGGGCAGAGCCTCGGGCAGGGAGGGATGGTGAGCACGGATACAGCCCAGCATGGGAGAGCAGTAAAGAGGCACCAGGGCACCTTGATTTAGTGCAGAGACACTGAATAACACAAAAAAGTGTCACAATTGTAGGATCAGGTTCTCCAGGATTGCCATCTGTGGTGTGGTTTGCTTCAGACGGCCAGGACGGAGATGAGAGACTTCTGGATTTTGGTCTTAGAGCATGAGGTTTGTTGTAATAGAGAGTGGGTGTAGGGGAGCTGCTATGAGCCGCCAGGCGCAGCTCAGAGCAGGTCAGAGAGGTGAGAGAGAGAGAGAGAAGTACAGGATACAGGATACGGAATACAGAATACAGAATGCCGTGGTTCTCGTCTAATTTTCACTAACCAGTCTAGGACAAGATACAAATTCTATAGCATTTACATGCAGCCTATGAGAGTCATTGTATTACCATATGGCGTTATATTTTAAACCCTAAAATCTGCTTTGTGGACCTTAAGCTAAGTTGGTAGGGTCTGCTCTGACCCTTGGACCTGGTGTAAGCAGGAGGTATTGTCTAATCAAGGAGGGTTATTGTTCAATCAGAGAGGGTGGTGAGCCTTCAGTGGCCATGCCATTGTCTTTCCAGTTGTTCAGTAACTGAGGTTTGGTGTCTCAAAGCTTGTCTTCATTTCAGTCTCGCTTATAGTTTCCATATTCTCAGCATCTTTTGCCAGGTAATCATATTTATAAGGCTTTCCTATTTCATCCTCCCCAACAACAATAAATGGGGAGGGGGTTTCCCTGTGGGTTTGCTTGGGGGCATCCTTCCCATGCAGCCCCACAGAGGAGCAGGAGCAGAGCCTGCGGAGCCAGAGGGACCGAGGGGAGCTGCCCCCAGCTCACCCCAGAGCCAGCTCAGGGTCCCCGGGCCACCAGCCAGGCAGAGCCGTCACAAAGTGACTCTTGGCACTTGTGGAAGGCAGAGCAGCTCCAGCTGCATCCCCACACCAGTTCCCAGGTGGCATTTGGGGACCCCCCAGTCACTGGGTGGGGGGATTGGTGCAAGGAGTGAAGCTGAGCAGTGCTGGAGAGAGGGGCAGGGGCATCAGTGGGGTCAGTGGTCCCACCCCACCGTCCCCCAGCTGCACCCAGCAGCTGTTGGTGCTGCAGTTGTGTGAAATGGTGACACTTCCCTCTTGGTTTGATTCGTTGGAAGGAAAAGGGAAATGTGGCAAAAATAAGACAGGCACCAAAAAAAAAAAGGTGTCACAGACTCAGAATAGAATTGTTGAGGTTGGAAATCCCTCTAAGATCATCGAGCCCAACTGTTACCCCAGCACTGCCAAGGACATCATTGTCCCTCAGTGCCACATCCCCACAAAAGGATCACAGAATCCTGGGATATCCTGAGCTGGGAGAGACCCACAAGGATCATCGAATCCAAGCCCTGGCCCTGCACAGACACCCCAACAACCCCACCCTGTCCCTGAGAGCGTTGTCCAAGGAGGATAATCTCCCATCATCCAAAATTGCATCGAGCAATGGTTTTATTCCCAGAGAATTGCTCCGCCTGGATAATGGGATCAGGACAGGAAATTATCCATGGAGATTGCATCCTTCCCTGAGACGTAAGCACAGAGAGGGTGAGCCCCCTGAGGCTGCTCCCCTGTGCCACCTGCCCTTGGGGACAGGAGGGAGGGTGGCACCAGCCCTTGGTGGCCTTTGCCAGCACAGTGAGAGGTGCCAGCTCCTGCTGTCCCCATGCCATCAGTGTCACCTCTCTGGGGGATCTGGGTCCCCTTTATTCCTTCTGTCACCCCCTAAACCAAGCAGCAGCCACCTCTGGATTGGCCTTTTCGTGAGCTTTTGGGCACCGAGGCCCTGCAGTGGCACCAAGATGGAACACTGCGGCCACACCACGATGGCCTTGAGCAGCCACAGATGTCACATCATCCTCCCCCACGCCCCACATCCTGCCAGGCTCCCACAGACAGCTTTGGGGTCCCTGCCATGTCCAGAGGGACAGAAGGGAGCGTGTGAGGGGCTCTCTGGAGCCACAGCTTGGGCTCACTGGAGGTGAAAAGGGCTGGAACCAGCCCTGGGGGCTGCACACCAGTTTGTCCCAGTGCTGTGGCAGTGCTGGGACAAACCCCCCATGCTGGAGGAGTCACTGTGCCGCTCACTGCCCCTCCACAGCGCGGCTGGAGTGGCTGGCTCTGCTCTGGGTACCCCCAAAATTCCCTTGCCAGGCTCAAAACCACCCCGCAGCTCCCCCACCGAGCAACTCTGCCACTTAATTAGGTTAATGAGCGTGCTTCATTAAGGCAAGGCGGCTGAGGAGCTTGCGGCGGCGCTGGGAGCTGCGTTCCCAGGCAGCGCGGCAGATTTGGGGCACGGATGGGGACGGGGAGCGGCAAAGGGGAAGCAAAGAAAAGGGAAAGCGGCGGCGAAGTGCTAATCCCTGGAAAGGAGGGCAGCCGGGGCACGGCGCCGCGGGCTCGGGGTTAATCCTTCCTCGGCAAAGATTGTGCCCGGGGCCGCCTTAATCTGCGCTCCGAGAGGGCGGGACGGGGATGGGGACAGGGACAGGGACAGGGACAGGGACCGGGCCCTACGTGCGGCACCGAGCGTCCCCACCCTGCGGGACCTGCCGAGCCGGGGCCGGGGAGGGTTTGTGCCGCCGGACGAGACCTCACAGCAGGAGCAGAGGGGACGGGGTGTGTCACCTGTGCCACCAGAGGGGACAGAGTGTCCCACCTGTGTCACCAGAGGGGACGGGGGTGTGCCACCTGTGCCAGCAGAGGGGATGGGCATCTCACCTGTGCCAGCAGAGGGGAAGGGGTGTGCCACCTGTGCCACCGGAGGGGACGGGGTGTCCCACCTGTGCCAGCAGAGGGGATGGGGTGTCCCACCTGTGTCACCAGAAGCAGTGGGGTGTCCCACCTGTGTCACGAGTTTGCAAAGTCTCTCCTGGCATCTCTTTGCTCCTACCCAGCCCTGGGGTGTCCGTGTTCTCCCGGGATGCTCACGGGCCCCTCCAGCCGTGCCTGCTCTGTCAGAGGCACAGGGAGGGCTGAGGCAGGGCCAGCAGAGGCTCAGCTGTGGCTCTGCAGCCCTGGCTCCTCTCACAAAGCTCTCCCGCTGCCTCAGTTTCCCTGCCCTCCCGATGGAGACGGAGGCTCGCTCACCCCAGCTGTGCACAGGGCAGGCTGCGCGGTAGGTGAAGGGGATCCCGAGGATTTCCTGGAAGGGCTGGGGCCTCATCAACCATGGGCCACAGCTTGGGGAGTGTTTTCCAGCCTCAGGTGATCTGTGGGGCCGGGTAGAACCTTGTCCCCGCTGACTCCGCTCTCTCTCCACCACAGGCGCATGGCAGAGCGGCAGTGAGCCCCTAGACCATGCCCCCCACCATGCCATGGTGGCTCCCGCTGCTGGCCCTGCACACGCTCCTGCTGTCCCCGCGGGCTGGCGCCTGTCCCGCGCGCTGCGAGTGTGCGCCGCAGCTGCGCTCGGTGCTGTGCCACCGCAAGCGCCTCACCGCCATCCCCGAGGGCATCCCCACCGAGACCAGGGTGCTGGAGCTCAACAAGAACCGCATCCGCTGCCTCAACCCCGGCGACCTGGCCCCGTACCCGCTGCTGGAGGAGCTGGATTTCAGTGAGAACATCATCTCCAATGTGGAGCCGGGGGCCTTCAGCAACCTGTTCAACCTGCAGACGCTGCGGCTGCGGGGGAACCAGCTCAAGCTCATCCCCCCGGGGGTCTTCACCAAGCTGACCAACCTGACCCTGCTGGACATCAGCGAGAACAAGCTCGTCATCCTGCTGGACTACATGTTCCAGGACCTGCGCAACCTGAAGAGCCTGGAGGTGGGTGACAACGACCTGGTGTACATCTCCCAGCGCGCCTTCTCGGGGCTGCTGGGCCTGGAGCAGCTGACCATCGAGAAGTGCAACCTGACCTCCATCTCGGCCGAGTCGCTGTCCTACCTCCAGAACCTGGAGGTGCTGCGGCTCCGGCACCTCAGCATCTCTGCGCTGGAGGACCAGAATTTCAAGAAGCTCTACAACCTCCTGCAGCTGGAGATCGACAACTGGCCGCTGCTGGAGGAGGTGTCCCCCACCAGCTTCCAGGGCCTGAACCTCACCTCGCTGTCCATCACCTACACCAACATCACAGCCGTGCCCGCCGCTGCCTTGAGGAACTTGGTGTACCTGCGGTACCTCAACCTGTCCTACAACCCTATTAGCACTGTGCTGAAGGGCTCCTTCAAAGACCTCATCCGGCTTCAGGAGCTCCACATCGTGGGCGCCCTCCTGGTGTCCGTGGAGCCGCAGGCTTTCTCCGGCCTGAGACAGATCCGGCTGCTCAACCTCTCCAGCAACTTCCTGTCCACGCTGGAGGAGAGCACCTTCCACTCGGTCAACACGCTGGAGACGCTGCGGGTGGACAGGAACCCGCTGGCCTGCGACTGCCGCCTCCTCTGGATCCTGCAGCGGCGGAAGACGCTCAACTTCGACGGGCAGCAGCCCATGTGCTCCTCGCCGCCCGAAATCCAGGGCAACGCCCTGCGCGACTTCCCGGACTCCGTGCTCTTCGAGTACTTCACCTGCCAGAAGCCCAAGATCCGGGATCGGAAGCTGCAGCACGTGACGGCGCGGGAGGGACAGTCCGTGTCCTTCCTGTGCCGCGCCGACGGGGAGCCCGACCCCTCCATCGCCTGGGTGTCCCCCCAGCACCGCATGATCACCACCCGCAGCACGGGGCGGGCCACGGTGCTGCCCGGGGGCACCCTGGAGATCCGCTTCGCCCAGGTGCAGGACAGCGGCACCTACATCTGCATCGCCAGCAACGCCGGCGGCAACGACACCTACTTCGCCACGCTGACGGTCAAGGGGCGCCCGGCCGACGGCGCCCACCACGCCAACCGGACTTTGTACCTCAGCGACTTCAACGACACCTTCCACAACGACACCCAGGTCTTCTTGAAGTTCACCTTGGACCTCAAGACCATCCTGGTCTCCACGGCCATGGGCTGCATCACCTTCCTGGGCGTGGTGCTCTTCTGCTTCCTCCTGCTCTTCGTCTGGAGCCGCGGCCGGGGGCAGCACAAGAACAACTTCTCGGTGGAATATTCCTTCCGCAAGGTGGACGGTCCCACCACCACCACCGGCCAGGGAGGGGCCAGGAAGTTCAACATGAAGATGATCTGAGCCTCTCCCAGAGCAGAACCAGTGTCTGCTGCCCAGCCCTGGGCACGGCCATGGCAGGACGGGGCCGGGAGGGCTGTGGGAGCACCGGCCATGTCCCGGAGCTGGCAGCGTGACCTTGCTGTGCTGGGACGTGGCTGGAGACACAGGTGCCACAGGCCAGCAGGGTCAGAACCGTGGGGACCTCAGGGTCAGGGAGGGATGACCCCAATGTCCCGGCCCCGTGAGGAGCCCTCAGGGCTCAGGGGCCGTCCCAGGGGCTCCCTTTGTAGCGAGGTTTTTGCTACCAACTATGCATTTCTCGAGCCAAAAGATCAGCAGCGTTTGGGCCTGGGAGAAAAATGCTTCCTGTTTTTCCCCCCTTTGCCTTTTTTTTGTAAGGGACTCTTCAGAAAACTTTCCTGGTAGTTGTTTATGGTTCTTTTCTTGGTGTTGGTGGGGGTTTTGGTCCAATTTTTTTTTTTCTTTTTTTTAATGAATTTCCAAGAGAAAAGTCTTCCGGGGTGATGGGGGACTGGGGAGGTTGTGCCGAGCTGGGGGGGTCCCCCAACCTCTTGGCAAAGACAGATTCCCCCTGGGCATGGATATGCCTTGAGAGCTTCCCATCCATGGATTTAAGACACAGCATCTGCCAAAGGGGGTGCCTGGGGACGCTCCTGCACAAGCAATAATAACCCCCCAGGGCCAGGCTCTGAGGAGGTGTCAGCAAGAAAAAATGGGGAAAAACGGCAAAATGAGGCCAAGATCGTTGAAATCAGGAAGAGAAGCCCCAGGGCGAAGCAAGTCCTTGTCTCTGCATCTGCCTGAGGGGGGCTGGGATTCCTACAGGTTCAAAAGGCACTTTTGGGGTCATTTCCTTTGAGTTGCAAAGTCGAAGTGTGCAGGAGAGCAGGACATGGCTCCTCCTGTGCAGGGAGGCTCTACAGCCCGGGAAAGAAGAGGAGAGAAAAGCTTGGAACAAGCAGTCCTGGAGAACATCCTGGCTGACACCTCCACCCCAGATCCTGCACCCTCCAGCGCTGAGGACCACGGGTCGATGTCCCTGGGGCAGCTCCCTGCTGCCCTGGGGGTGGTTCCTGGCTTCCCATCCCACCCCTTCCCAGGTTTTGTCCTGGCTCTGCCTCAGGACGTGGATTTTTGTGTGTGGGAGAAGGAATGGATCCGGAAGGGGAGAGCCTGGATGTGACCTGGAGGATGCAGGGAGTTCATCACTTCCTCCTCCGCTTTCTCCTCTTGTGTGCACCCTGGGGGTTGCTGCAGGTCCCACCGCAGGGACATTCCCCACCTGGATGTCCCTTCTCCAGCCAGTGATGGTCAGGCTGGGAGCTGCAGGGGGCAGCTGTCCATCCCCTGATGGACATCCCAGAGTGGCACCGGAGCATCCGAGGGTTGGGAGCTTTGTGGGGCACCAGTGGCTGCGCACAACATCCTCCCAACCCCATGCTGCTCTTATAGGGTGCCCCCCATCCACCCATCCATAGATCCATCCATCCACCCATCATCCATCCCTCCATCCATCCATCCTTCCATCCATCCCTGTCCATCCATCCCTCCGTCCGTCCATCCATCCCTCATCCATCCACCCATCATCCATCCCTCCATCCCTTCATCCATCCATCCATCCCTCAATCCCTCAGTCCATCCGTCCATCCATCCCTCCCTCCCTGCCATGGGTCCGGCCGTCCCCGTGGCCCCGCATGCCCGGTGCCCCTCACCCCCCGAGCCGTGCATGCCGTGTCCTACCAGGGTCCTGTTNGAGGGGGGTGGGAGGGTGGGGAGGGGGTCGGGCACAGACCCTCACAGGGGGAGCAAAGGGCAGTGCAGACCTGGCACAGTTTTCTATGTAACGAGCATGTGAGGTGTATTTGTGAGCAAAACAAAAAAGGGGGGGAAAGGGACTTTTGTGGCTCATTTCGGTTTTTCTCTCCCTTTTCCTCCTCACGGGCCTCGATAAGAAAAGGCAAAATCAGTGGGCAAAGCCTGAGCAGGACCTGGAAAGGGCAGGAACACCAGAATTCACACCTTGTGCTCTCCAGACCTGCTCCAGCCTGGGGAACCTCTGGAATTCTTGCAGTCCTTCCCGGGGCTCTGCTGGGGTCTGCAGCCCCTCAGCCCATCACCCCCATCAGCCCCACAAACCCCGGAATAAACAATACAAAACCACCTCCCACAGGGCACCAAAGTCCATATTAATAACTAATAAATGATTAATGCATGCGTGCTAACGAACTGCCGCTGCTATTAATCGATTATTAATTATTAATGCAGTGTTTATAAGGATGTGCCTAATGGGGAGGGTGCAAGGGCACCTCAAGTCCTGCTTTTAGGGAAATTAGGGTTTGGGAGGGGTTAAGAGGAATCATGTCCCCCTAAGAGGGCACGGATGTGCATGAGCACAGAGCCAAATCCCTTGGATGGAGCTGGAAAATTGGGAATCGGCAAACTGGGAATTGGGAGCCTGTGCTGGTCTCTGTCTGGGGAAACTGAGGCACGGGGGGGCACTGCAGTGGGGACACGGGGCAAGAGCCGCTGGGGAGGGGGTGGTGGTTCCTCTTCTCCAAAGGGAGGAACCTGTGCCATCTCCCTGTGCCATCTCCCTGTGCCATCCCCACCCCACCGCCCCAGGGCACAGCCTGGCCCCACCCAGGGCCACCCCTGCCCTGGACAGAGCTGCCATCGCTGTCCCCAGAGGGGCTCGGCCATCCCAGTGTCCCCTTGTCCCCTGTCCCCGTGCCGGGCTCGGTGCCTGCCCTGCTCCCATTCCCGGGCTGGGCTGGCACTGGGAGCGCTGGGAGCAAAGCAATGCCTCCATCTGCTGGAGAAACGCGCCCTGGGCCATTCCAGCCCGGAATTCCATCGCCCGCACTCCCCGGGGGCCGGGGGGGCTCCCGGCACCCACCCACGGCTCCAGGGAGGGTGGTCCTGCTTGCCAAACCCCCGGGGAGCTGCAGCCCGCACGGGCTGGGCGAGGGCTGCGCGGGGGGAAAGAGGAAATTGGGGTTTTTCTCTCATTTCCTGCTTCAAAATGCATTTCGTGGGGAGGTGAAGGGTCGGGGTTGCAGCTTCTAACTGTGCCCAGGGGTCTGGGGGCACCGTGGGAGCCACGACTGAGCCCCTTGGGGCACACTGAGCCCCCCCTGCTCCTTTTGGGGTGAGCTGCAGGGTGGGAGATGCTGAGAGAGCACCCAGGTGGGTTCAGTGCCCTGAGCTGGGCACGGAGAATCCCCACAGCACCCACGGGCGGAGAGGAACGTCATGGAAAAAAACAGCAAAAAAAAATAAAGACAATTAGAAAAATGCAATTTTCCAGCGGCTGCATTTGAAGATCCTATCTCCCACTGGGAAGAGAAACCAATTTTCTTACAAATCAAAAAGGCTGGAGCTAAGAAAAGCTTCCCTGCATCAGTTACCCACATCCAGAGAGAAAAAGGGCCCAGCAGCACCTGGACCAGAGGCTGCAAATGCCATCGATGCCATCAGGGCCATCTCCTGCTGCTGATTTATCTACCTGGAACAAGCAGCAGACCCCACCAAAGGATCCAGGGATGCTCCATGGCTTGGGGAATTAAATCAGCATTTTGCACAGTCCTGCAAGGGTTGGCAGCAGGAAACAGCCGTCCTTGTTAAGGGCTTGGGTGGCTTTTAAACTTGGCATTTTCCCCTTAGTTGTAATAAGACAAATGAGGAATTTAATAGCTAAAAGGCAATTCCTGGCTGCCCCTCTTTCCCTGGCTTGGAAGGGAACCTTGCTCCAGCTCGGTAGGGTCACAGGCGTGCCAGAAATTCTGTAATTATATTCCTTATCCTCTTTGGCATATCTTAAAGATAATATTATTCATTAGGGAAAAATAGTGATGCTTCTAACAGATTCCTTGGTGGGAGGCCCTAGCCCAGGCTGCCCAGAGCAGCTTCCCCCATAAACCCCTCTCACATCACAGAATTAATTCCATTTTCTCCACGTTGTTGCTCTGGATGGGTGGGCAAGGAGGAATATTTTCATTGTCTTCCACGAGCTGAGGTTGTGAGTTCAGCTCTTGTATTAAGAGTTGGACTTGATGATCCCTGTGGTTCCCTCCCAGCTCAGAATATTCTCTGATCTGTGATCTTTTTATTGGGATTTCCTGCAGCCATTGCACGAGAGAAGCCCAGTCCTTGGAAAACACTTTTTTTTTTGGTCTCCCAGAGCTTTACAGACGCTCAAAGGGCACCAAGTGACCAAATCAGCTGCTGGAAAAAATCCTCCCATCCGTGTCTATCCCCTCTAGAATAAAGTCACTTTTTTAACACTCCAAACCCCAAATATTTCAGTATTTCCTCCATTCTATTCACTCCTAATGATGCCACTCAGTAGTGCCACAGTGGGACGGGTGAGTGCTGTGGGCACAGAGTGCCCAGAGCAGCTGTGGCTGCCCCTGGATCCCTGGCAGTGCCCAAGGCCAGGCTGGACAGGGCTTGGAGCAGCCTGGGACAGTGGAAGGTGTCCCTGCCCATGGCAGGGGTGGCACTGGATGGCATTTAAGGACTCTCCCAACCCAGACCAGGCTGGGTTCCGGTGGCACGGGCGTGGGTGGTGCAGGCCTCCCACAGCCCTGCGCCTCCTCCCTGAGCTGGATCCGAGCGTGACTCAGCCCCAGGGTGGTTTTTATCAGCTCTCACACACGGCCTCGGCACCCAGAAATGGCCCCAGCCACAGGGCACAGCTCCTGGCTGCCCTGGAGGGGGCTGGGAAATAGGGAGAGGGAAATAAACACATGGGAAGGGAGTTGTGGTCTCCTCACAGGGGGGCTTGCAGGCTCCCAGCACCCACCGAGTCCCACCCCAGCCCCTCACAGCTCCAGAGAGATGCCTGGAGCCAGGGTCCTGCTGTCCTGGTTGCGTGGTTGGGCTCAAACAGTGAACTTTTCCACTTTCCTCATGGAAATCCACAGCTCCCAAAGCCTGCTCATCCCACATTTGCTCCTCCCAGGAGAAATCCCTGCAGGTGGCTTCCCTCAGCACCCACCCGTCCCACTGTGGCACCACTGAGTGGCACCACTAAGAGTGAATAGAAGGAAGGAAATATTGGAATATTTTGGGTTTGGAGTATTAAAAAAGTGACTTAATCCTAGAGGGGACAGACACGGATGGGAGGATTTTTTCCAGCTGCTGAGTTGGGTCACTTGGTGCTCTTTGAGCATCTGTAAAGCTCTGGGAGACAGGAGGAAAAAAAAAAAAGTTTTCCAAGGACTGGGCTCCTCTCGTGCAATGGCTGCAGGAAATCGCCGCAAAAATATCATAGATCAGAGAATATTCTGAGTTGGGAGGGAACCACGGGGATCATCAAGTCCAATTCTTAGTACCTGAATTGAACCCACAACCTCAGCTTGTGGAAGACAAAATATTCCTCCTTGCCAACCCATCCAGAGTAACAATCTGGAGAAAATGGAATTAATTCTGTGATGTGAGAGCGGTTTATGGTGGCAATCCCCTCCTCAGGGTCGCTGCCATCCCTGAAGCCATCCCCGGAGCCATCCAGGAAGGAGGAGGAGTGCGAAGCTCCGCGAAAAGCTCGGGGGACACGAACCCACAGGCGGCACTGACGGTGACGCAGTGATCGCGGCCGGGGCTGGAGCGATGCCAGGAGGCTCCGGGGGCTGCCGGGGAGCGAGGCCAACCCCCGGCTTCCCCCAGGCCTGCACGGAGCAGGTTTTGAAAGCACATCCTGCCCCGGCCGGGGCGCAGCGCCTTGCGCAAGGCGATTCCCGGCGCGCCCCATGGCCAGCGCCAGGAGCGGCTGCGATGGGCAGCGGGAGCTGCTGCGGGCCGGGGATGTGCAGCTGGAGCCCCGCGGGACCCCCGTGCTGCCGCCTGGGACGGCTCCGAGGTAACGACGGGGACAGGAAAAGCTCAGCACGGCCGCCGCACCCAGTGCCGGTGATGGCAGTGACCCGGGGGGACAGGAGGACAGGGGGACAGGGACAGCCTACCCGGGGAGTGCTGCCCCGGCAGAACGGGGAGCTTTAGGGAAAGCCACGGGGCTTTTGGTAGCCCTGGTGGCAGCAAAGGCAGTGCCCTGTCGGGACAGGGAAGTGAAACCCAGCGGCTCCATCCCAGTGCCGTCCTCCTCCGGGCTCCCTGTGCTCCCGCCCCATGCCCAGACCCCTGTCCTGCCCCCGCCTTGACCTGGCTGGGAGTGTAAAAAGCCTTTCCTGCTCTTGTCCCACACCTCTCCCACCGTCGTGTCCACCTCAGGGCCACCCAGCAGGGACCACAAGCCGGACATCAGCCCCCGAGCGCTCCTGGGTGTGTCCCACGCAGGTGGGAACCATCGCACGTGGAGCCCCTTGGACAGCTCCCACCCCCAGGATTTCCCAGTGCCGCAACTGGAGTCACTGGGCCACCAAACTCCCCGTGTTTCGCCCCAAAACCACCCCGCCAAGGCTCCCCAGGCCACTGCTTCCCCTTTTCTGCGTGTTCTTCCTCTGAGCTGGCCCCGCAGGGAGTTGGAGCCCGCGGGGGTGACGCTGCCTCCCGGCTCCCTGCAGGGCCAGCTCCGCGCTCCGCAGTGCCAGCCTGGACCTGGCCGTCCCCGGACCGGCCACCCCCATGCCGGACACGCCGGGGGGCTGCCCCCCTCGGTCCCCCAGCTCAGCCCTCATCTACAGCAACGTGGGTGAGTGACATCCTGCCCGTGCTGTGCCCCTGCCTGCCGAGCTGTCACCTCGGACAGTGGCACGGACCCCTCTGCTGTCCCTGTTCTCCCCCCGCAGTACGCGGCTGTCACCCCTCCGGCTGGCGCTGGGTGTGTTTGGGGCTGGAAATATCCGGGGGGGCTGGAAATATCCGGGGAGAAAAAGAACAAAGTGCTGTATTGCCATCCCATCCTGCTCTCACCTCGCTCTCCTCTGTCCTGGCCGCGCTGTCACCTCTGTCCCTCCCTCCCCAGGAGAGCTGCGGGCCCACCTCGTCCCCCGCAAGGCCGGCCGAGGGGAAGGCGCTGGGAGAGCCCTCCCTCAGCCCGATCCGGACCCCCTGCCTCCCCCACTGCCCAAAAAGCAGCTCCAGCGAGCCGAGTCCCTCCCGGAGCCGGGATCGTCCCACCGCTGCCATGGCGACCCCGAGCCGCGGGCTGGCAGCATCCTCTACAGCATCCCCCCACCCCTCGTGCGGCACGGGGAGGGGGCTCCCCCGCGGGACAGACCCTCCTGGGCACCCAAGAAGCCCCTGACCAAGTCCCAAAGCCTGGGGGAGCCGCTGGCCCGGAGCAGCCCCCAGCAAGCCCCGCCACCCAGCCTGAAGGAGCTGACATTTGGGACAGCGGACGGGGAGCTGGGGCAGCTCCTGGAGAGCCCGGCCGAGGTCTGTGGGGTGGTTTTGGGGTGCCAGGAGGCAGCCCTGGCCCGGCTCTCGGCTCACATGCAGGAGGAGCTGCTGGGGCCCGAGGAGAGGCAGCAGCTGCTGCAGGCAGAGCTGGCGGGGAAGCGCTGGGCAGCCCTCGGTGTCCTGGACCCGCAGCCCTGCTGCCAGAGCGGGGACGCCTGGTACTTCAGGGTGGCCTTCACCTTCGAGCACAGGCAGCTGCAGTTCGCAGCCAAGGTAAGGAGGGGATGGGGGAAGAGCCCTGGGCGGTGCAGGGGGACCTGCAGATCCGGGAGTGTCGGCTTTTCCACGGAGCACGACCTGGGGCCACTTCCCCTTTGTGCAGCCACTTCTGCTTTTGCCGAAGCAGACGGCGCTGCTGGAGGGGGCTGGGTGACGAGGGTGACAGTTCCCGTGGGGCCAAGGGACATGTCAGAAATGGCACTGCTGGGGGACAGGGGACATGTCCAGGCAAGCCAGCCAGAGGGGCCAGCACATGCTCCTCTGGGAGGGAGGGATGAGAGCCCTCACACCACCCCTCATGTCCCAGGTCTTGCTCAAAGCCATCCTGGCTCTGCCTCTGGGCTCAGAGGGACCCCAGCACCACATGGGGGTTAGACCTGGGGCGGGTGGCCCTGAGCTGACAGGGTGGTCCAGCCCAGGACGAGACACCCCATGGCTCTGCCCTCACATAGCTGGCCCTGTCCTGTGTGTCCCTGCAGGTCCCCAAGCCGTGCTGCTCCAGCCTGGGGGTGCAGAGCTCGCTGGGGACACACTGCAGCATCCAGCGCCTGCTCGGCCGCTTCACTGACAACCTCCCTGCGGAGCTGGTGCTCCCGGGAATCCCTGGAAAACACAGCCAGGCCCCTTCCCGAGAGGAACCAGCCTGTCCTGCCCCCCGGCCTGCCCTGCAGGTGCTCCTTTGTGCCGAGGTTCCCCAGCAGACCCTGGCAGACTTTGTGAAGGGTTCTCACGCCTTGCACAGGACCAGCCCCGGGCACTACGAACGCCTGGGCTGCCTCCTGCTCCTGCAGCTGTGCATGGGGCTGGAGCACCTCCGGGGGCAGAACGTGGCCCAGGGGGACCTGTGCCCCGAGAATCTGCTGCTGGTGCAGTGCCCGTGTTCCCCCCGGAGCCAGCAGGGCCAGAAGGAGCCGCTGGGACTGTCCCTTCCACGGCTGCTCATCAGCAGCTTCTTCAAGGTGCAGGAGAAGCAAAGACCTTGCTCCAGCAGCCGGGAGCAGGACTGGACCCAGGGGCTCACTGCAGCCTCCCCTCCAGCAGCAGCTGAGCTCAACGTGGGCAGGCTGATCTATCAGATCTTGCACGTGGACATCTCCCTGGAGAACATCCTGGGCTTCAGGAGCAAAAGACTTCCCGAAATCCCCTCGCTGTCCATCTACTCGGCGGGGCTGAGGCGCTTGGCCACGCTGCTGCTGCACAGGGACCCTCAGCAGAGAGTGTCCATCGAGCAGGCCAGGGGCATCCTGCAGGTGCTGCTCTGGGGGCCACGCCAGGAGCTCTTTGCCAGGAGCAGGAAGAGCCTGGCACTGCTCCGGAGCTGGCTGCAGGTCAAGAGGGCTCTGCTGCTGTTGAGGTTTGCGGAGAACTGGGCTGGGGCAGGAGGGAGCCCAGGGCTGGAGGAGTGGCTGTGCTGTCAGTACTTCCAGGGGGTCACTGAACACACCCTTTTCCAAGTCACTCAGGTTCTCTATGCTCCCTGAAGCAGCCCTCAGGTTCAGCCCAGCCAAAGCTCTCCTCAAAGCCAAGAGCCCCCGAGGCACTGGCCAAGTCTGTCCTGTGCATGGGCATGGGCGTTTGAAATGAAGTTATTTTTAGGGTCCTTTCCAAGCCAAACCATTCCATGATTCTATGAAAGCCACCAGTTCCTGAGAAACCCAAGCATGTCCTCACTGGGAAAGCTCTACAAAGCCAAACCCACTTCCCCACAGCCCACGAATGATGAATTTGGGACAAAACTCCCAAACACAGGGTTTGGTTTTACACCCTCAAACGATTTTTGCTTGATACTCTGAGTCTGGTTTATCGGAGCATCTGAGGAAAGACAGCTGGATGGGAGCCCCAAACACCAATTTAGTGGCTGATGATCCTAAGCAAAGTTTTTGGGGTTCAGGTTTTGCACAAAAGCCCCTCAGACCCCTCCTGCAGCCACGAGGTTTTTGCTGTTTTGAGTAACACTCAAAGCCACCCATCACAGCTCACCCTTCTCAGCAAAGGAGAAATGCAACAGCTCCTTCAGCCTGCGCTTCCCGGAGACAATTTGTGGCATAGTCACAAATAAAAACAGTATTTTAAAGAGAAAAATACAGCTTCAATAAAACCTGGAGCGGAGCCTCTCAAACACTGGTCCTTTATGTGCTTCCTTGCCAGTGTTACACAGTCTGGGGATGGATCCGCAGGGAAACACAAAGGCAAAATGCCCTGCCTGGTGGTGATTACCCAGAAGAGCCTCCATGGGGTCTGGGAAACAGCTCAGGTGAATTTATGGGCACCAAGGCAAGGCTGTGGCATCTGCTCCTTGCTGTGAAATGCTCAGCACCACATGGGACCTGAGCCCAGTCCCCAAATCCATGTGGATGCTGAGGGACCATCACAGGGAAGGCCCTGCTCAGGTCATTTAAATTATTCCTCAGTAATTATTAATCCACTCACAGGCACCTAGATCAGGTATCAGGGACAATTTCTTCACTGAAAGTGTGATCAGACATCCGCACAGGTGCCCAGGGCAGTGGTGGAGTCACCATCTCTGGAAGGGTTCAGAAAAAGCAGGGATGTGGCACTTGGGGCCATGGTTTAGTGGTGACACAGCAGTGATGGGGGAATGGCTGGACTCGATGATCTTAGGAGGCTTTTCCAAACTAAACAAATCCATGATTCAGTGACTCCATCACCTGACAGCAGCGGGGCTGGGCACACAGGGGCACAGAGCCTCCCCATGTCTGCTGTGCCTGTTGATGTGGCAATGGCTCACCAGGCAGTCACCAGAGCCTGGGGCATGGCTGGAGGGGGGAGGATTCCTCCCAGGAGTCCCTGAGCTCCAAAAAACAAAAATAAACCAGAGCTGGGACTCTCTAAAGATGACATCACAGAGCAGCTCAGGCCCAGCTCCCTGCTCAAGAGTTTCTGCCTCCTGCTCCACCCAAGCCCCCCAGGGCAGCTTCCCCAGCCAGGTGGGACCCCCAATCCCTGGCACAGAAATGGGGCTCAGGTGTTATTGCAGGCTCTTGGGCCAGCACTAAGGGCCCCCGGAGAGCCTCAGCCCTGCTGTCCCTGTCTCTCCTGTAGTGACTGCTGTGGCTACGAGGTGGCAGTAAAGGCCATGTCCCAGCCCCTCATCCCGGGATTCAAAGGGAAGAGGCATTCCCTCGGCTCCTGCAGGTCTGGCCCAGCCCAAGGCTGGCAGCCCCTGCACCCCTGTTCTGGATTCCAGCGGGGGTGACGCCCTCCCTTCTGCCAGGAGCCCCCGAGGGCAGCAGAGCATCCCACGGACACAGGGCAAGGCACATTCCACACTCTGCAGAGAGCAGAACATGGCACAGGCACCACAGCAGAGGAAAAAAGGGATTTTTCCAGATACCCAGTTTAGGAAGTTCAGCCCTGGGCCAGCCTGTTGAGCAAAGGAGGGACACCCTCCCCTGGTGATGGCACCACCATGAAATCCTGGAATATCCTGAGCTAGGAGAGACCCACAACGATCACTGAGTCCAGCCCTGCACAGACACCCCAACAATCCCACCCTGTGCATCCCTGGCAGCACTGTCCAAACGCTCCTGGAGCTCTGGCAGCCTTGGGGCCGGGACCATTCCCTGGGGAGCCTGGGCAGTGCCCCAGCAGCCTCTGGGGGAAGAACCTTTCCCTGAGATCCATCCCAAACCTCCTCCAGGCTCAGCTTCATGCAGTTTCCCTCAGTCCTGTCATGGCCCTTCCAAAAATCCCAAGAGGAAGAGCACAATTGTAGGGCCACAGGAGAATTGGGAAGAGCCCATTAAAGAACCCAGCAAGAGCCCCAACCTTGCACGGTATCACTCACACCCCCAGGTTACTTTGTGCTGCATCTCCAAGGAGTTTCAGGGAATATTTTGGTGTATTCCATACAATTCCAGTAGTGCTGAGCCCAGGGCTGGCCTGTGGGGGATCCTGAGGCCCTTCACTCACACATTTCACAACACGCAGGGCCCCCAAAGCCACGCTCAGAGCGCATTTTTTCCTACTCCCACCCAGCACAACCTGGTGAAATAACCCATCCCAGCGATTCCCTGCTCCAAGATTTTATAGAGGAAAGATGGATCAGCTCCAATAGTGCCTGCAAGTCCTGAAAAGCATGGAAATACCACATGTTTAAGCTCAGCCCTTTGGAGACTTATTTGTTGTAACTTCAGCACAAACATTAATTCCAGCCCAAGGAGCCTTTTTTCCCTTCTGCTCATCCCCTGAACACCAAAGGTGTCTGTGGACCCCAAACACATCCCCCTCCTCACCCTTCCACCCCAGCCTGTCCCCCCAGGACAGCGCTGGAGCCTGCCCAGCCTCAGGGACACTGCAGGAGAGCCACAAACCTTCCCAGCTCCCAGCCAGAATTCCTGCAGCCACCCTGCACATGCTGGTAAGGCTGCAGCGCTTGGAACACTGAAATTCCAGGTATTTAAGTTGTGTATTTGGTATTTAAAGCAGCCACGGGCTGAGCTGCTCCTGCTTCACTTGTGAGTTCCCAACCAACTCACACCTTGAGTACCCTACAAAACATCCAGCAGGACTGATCCTCATTACCACACTCACTAGAAGTAGATTTTTGCAGGATTGCTGAATTATTCCAAGCCCTGGCAGAGCCCATCCGTGAGTTCTAATCAAGCAAAGAACGAGCAAAGCCTTTCCACACCTGCAACTTTAATGGTTGGGGCAGTTCCAGAGCCACCTCTTGAAGAGTGCAAGTCTTTAAACAGCTTAAAACCAGCAATAAAAAGTAAAATATAAATTTTTATTTAGAATTAAAGCAAATACTTCAGTATCACAAACACAATATTAAACTTCAAGAAATATACTGCTAAATTTGGAGGGAGCATTTATTTTTGCACAACCACGACATGCGCACAAAAATCCAGAGAAAGATGTGGAGTCTGAAATTTTCAACATCTCACCACCAAAGCAGCTGGGTCACACAAGGTTTCGTACAAGAGTTAAGATAAGACTGGAATAAGATGTTGACAAAATTTCTACAGAATCATCTTTTATAGACAACAAGAAAGCTCTAAAGAGGCAAACATTGCAATCTAGTCTTCTTCTGCTGAGTCTCTCTCAAACGTGTAGGCCATGAAGCAAGCGTCTGGTCTCTTGGGGACAAGGGGATGCCCTGGTCTCACAATCTCAAAGCCCAAAAAGCTGAAAGTACGGAGCAATGCAGCTAGAAAATAAAGGAGGAGACAGGTTTCACCCATGGGATACTGCAAAAAGAAGTTCAATTTCCACCAGAAGGCATTTTGTGTCTCTGGAAGCGCAGGGAACACCCACCTCTGTCATCTCTGTTCTTGTGGAAACAGATAAACACATGCTCGACTCGGAGCTGTTCTTCAGCAAACTCGAGAAGAACTGCAAAACTGCAAGAGAAACACGAGGGGCTCAGTGCCCACGGAATCAGGGAATGCCCCGGGATGGGAGGGAACCACAGGGATCATCCAGTCCAGCCCCTGGCCCTGCACAGGCCCCCCAGCAATCCCACCCTGAGCACTGCCCAAATGCTCCCGGAGCTCTGGCAGCAAGCACTTCCTTCAGAGAGCGTTAGCAAGGCCCTGAGAGCCAATCCAAACAGAATTCCTAAGGAAGAGGCACAGGTTGACCTCACACCACCAGGAGATCCCAGAACTGAAGGGGAGAACTTTCCAGTGGCACAGAAAATGTGTTTGTGTGACACAGCTGAAGGAGCTGCAGTGACAGACCCAGAACCAGCCTGGAATTCTCAGGGCCTGAACCAGCCTGAAAACCCAGACTTTCACCTGGTGCTGCCTGCAGCCCTCAAAGCAGGCTCACAGAGGTGCACGAGAGAGCCTCAGGCACCAAAATTAAACTTTCAATTTCAGAATATGAAGAGCAAATTCTCTCACCCCCCCCCAATAGGCCCTGTATGAATCCACAGCTGCATTTTCCCTGACCCACCTGTCCTTGCTCCCCTCAGGCAGAGCACCACTGGGAATTTCAATGTAGAGGTTGTTGTTGTTCAGCACTGCTCTCCAACTGATGTGTTTGGCATCTGTAAGCCTTGACTGGACATTGAGAATTCTTGTCCTGTTGTTAGGTGTTAGTTCTTCTGTGACATTCAGCCGATTATCCTGCAGCAGGGAGAGGGGCAGAGTTGTTTTTCCGCTGATTTTTGGCAGAGGGATTGAGACGGGGAATGCTTTCAAGCTCACCCCAAGCTGTTTGTTCCTCATACTCACCGAATAAAATAAATTAGCTGAAAGATTGTGATCCCTCTGACTATTCCCTCGCCCACCTGGGATCTTCAGGGGTGGGTGAGGGACATCAGGAGCACCACCGAGGCCCCGGACCCAGGTTACTACAGCAATTGAAGGGAACCCTGGAACTGCAAAGAGAACACAGTCAGACAGGCAGGAAAGCTTGGACAAAGCCCTGGGACTTCCACGATTTAAACAGCGATCAGATGGAAAGATTTAAATTAAAAAAAAAAAAAAAAACAACAAACTTAGGCCAAGGGACTCCTCCCACCACAAATGGGAAGACAAAGGAACCTCCACACCAGGAGCAGGGACAGGGACAGTGCCCAGGGAGCTGACACTGCAGTATTTTGAGGGAAAAACTCACTTGGAGATGAAAAATAGTGTTTGAGTGAGCCAGGTGTGTTTTTGTACCAGGGCAGGCTTGACCTGATCCCAAAAGAAGAACCTTTCCACAGCAATGTGCTGTTTTCTACCTTCCTTGTTGTTCTCAGGTAGCACAAACCCCAGCCCAGCAAAGCAGGGCTCACTTTTCCTTGGGATATTCATCCCTCAGACCTTCCCAGCTCGAGGTCAGGCAATTCCAGGGAATCATCTCCACCTCCAATATTTTGAGCTTGAGCTGAGGCCACACCTGAATTTCTGCAAACCTCCAAAAACACCTCCAAACCTCTTCCCTCCCAATCCACCAGAGCGACTCCACAACGCTGGGCGCTCGAGGAGAAAAATACTTTATTCTGAAGATCCGAGGGATATTTTTAAGTTTCTCCCCATCCTTTTCAAGGGATGTTTCACTCCTCCCGTGGCAGAGCAGGGCTGGCCCCTCCCTCTGCACCATCCTTCACCCGCAGGCTCCACTCTTGAGTTGCGTCATCTCAGCAGATGCAGCAATCGAGGCCCTTGGGGGAATTTTCACAATCGTCCTGTCTCCGGGTGCCAGCAGCAGCCACTGCAGCCATTTGCAAATCCGAATAAACAGCTACAAAATAATCCACCATTTTGCACACTTCGCACCCGAGTTGCAGGCTTTGGATTGGTTTGGTTGTTTTTTGGTTGGGTTTGGTTGTTTTTTTTTTTAATGAGCTTAAAACTTGTGATGAATAATCCGTATTAGAAAGGCTGGGAATGAGCAGAGAGGTTAAATTTTATGTGCTGGAAGGTAAATCATATTTATATTTTTATGTGAATGCTAAGTTCTATTAAAAACATAAAACCTGCTCTATTTTCATTAAATGCATTATTTCAGTTAAATGAGTGTCCAATCCATTATTTTAAGCTCTTTAAAAGAGACGTTTTTCTTTAGCACCAGCATTATTTTTATCTGAGAATGACTGTGAACTACACATTCCTCATTTCCCTTACAAATAGATCTTTAAAAACCCTTTTCCAGGGTTGTACTCTGGCAATCCTTAACAATTTCACCTTTCTCCCCAAAAAAAGGTGATGCAGACAGAAGATTTCCAACTATAAATATGTTTTAGTGACGTTTACGTTCACTTGGGAGGAAAAAACCCATCTTTAACCCGCAGTTTAATAAAAAAACGGTTTAAAAACTCCTTCCACAGTCCACACACGAGGCGTAAAGGGCAGATTGATGTCCTGAGCATCCACTACTCCATACCAGCCACCTTAATTCAGGTATTTTCCTTCTTCCCAGCACCTGTGGGGGTTGTTTAATCTTTCGGCTGAGTTTTTAAGCAACAGCTCTCGTAACACTCTTACCGTCGATTAGTTTTGCGGAGTATCCACGGTTACATAAGGGGATAACAGCCTTCAATCCTTCGATATCTTTCCTTAATTGTTGTTTTCCCCTCGGGCCCCCCCCAGCCCGGCTCTTGCCCCGGGCACTCCCAGCCCTGCCCGGAGCCTCTCCCAGCCCGGGGGTGCCCTCGGGAGTCCCTCCCAGGGCCGGGACAGCGCTGGGCCCTTAAAACAACCCTTTTTCTGAGGTTTTTCCACCCTCCCCTGCCGCCTTTCCCCGCGCGGCGGGGCCCAGGCCGCCCCTCCCCCGCTGGCCACGCAGCCTCCCCCGCCCCTCTCCGGCCACCAGGGTGGCGACAACGAGGATGAGGAGGAGAAAGAGGAAGGAGGCAGGGAGCGCCCGGCGGTGCGAGGCTGAGGGAGGCCGCGGCGCCTCACCTGCTCTGTCCGGTACTGAGGCTCAGCACAGCGGGCATGATGGTACTTTTATTCCCCTCTTTCTCTCTAGCGAAGCAGTGGCTGTTGAGTATCCGTTGCAGGGAGGATTTCACCATCCGGCCGCTCTGGTCCGAACCCCGAAACCCTCCGCCGCCTCCGCCCCCGCTCCCCAGGCGCTGCTACACAAAATGGCACCGCGGCTGCAGGGACTCCTTATATACCCTCCCTCTGTCACGCCCCCGATGGGACCACGCCCCGCAGCGCCTGCCTCGCCCCCCCTCCCGAGGGGACTACTTCTATTGGCTATTTTGAACGTCAATTATAATATCTCTCTTTTTATTGGTTAAGTGGCGAGCGGGGGGCGGGACATCTGGCCTGGGGAGCTGCACGGGAGGCGGGGGGTAGCGGCGCGTGATTGGCTGCGCGCACCGTGGGTGGGCGGGGCCTGGCGGGGCACTGGCCGGCGGGCGCCCCGCAACCCCTCACTGCCCTCGGAGCCGCTGGTTCGAGTCCCGCGCCCGCGCCCCGCCCGGCTGAGGTAACCGGGGGGGCCGGGGGAGGAGCGGGATGTGAGGGAGCGCAGGGAGGGAGAGACGTGAAGAGTCATGGAAAGACATGGAAAAACAGGGACAGACCCGTAGGGTGCAGCCCCGGGGCTGGAAGCAGCGGAGGGGCGGCAGCGGGACCCTCCTGTATGACCCCGCGGGCATCGCCGCCCTCAGAGCCTCGCACAAAGCTCGGTGCTGAGGGAAACTTTTAATTAATAACTAATAATAACCCCCCCACAAGTCGTGGGGTGGGTCCCTGAAAGGTCGGGCTGGGGTTGTGGACTAGTTTTGTGGCGAGTTTTGGGCTGGTTCCCTTTGGCCTGGCTGTGGTTTATGGATTTAGAGTGGAGTAGGGATGGGAAATAGTTGGTTTATGGATTTATAAGAGAAAGGGGATGGGGAATAGTTAGGTCAAGGATTTATAAGGGAATAGGGATGAGTAACAGTTAGTTTATGGGTTTATAGTGGAAAAGGGATAAGGAATGGATGGTTTATGGATTAATAGGGGAATAGGATGGTTCATGGATTTATAGTGAAATTGGGATGAGGAAGGGTTGGTTTATGGATTTATAGGGGAATAGGGATGGGGAATGGTTGATTTATAGTGGAATAGGGATGGGGAATAGTTGGTTCATGGATTTATAGGGGAATGGGGACGGGGATTGGTTGATTTATAGTGGAATAGGGATGGGGAATAGTTGGTTCATGGATTTATAGGGGAATGGGGACGGGGATTGGTTGATTTATAGTGGAATAGGGATGAGGAACAGTTGGTTTATGGATTAATAGGAAAATAGGGATGGGGAATGGTTGACAGTGATGATATTTTAGGCTAAAAAGGGTTTTTTGCTGTGCCTTCATGAAATAGGGGGTAAATCCTGGTTATTTACACAGAAGAAATTGGGCTCATCCCTATAACAGCCAGCCCATGCCCTCCGCTTTCCATGTCCTGCCAGGGGCTTGGAAATCTGAGATTTGGGGACGTGGTTGGGTCTTTCTGCAGCCCCATGACAAGAACAATCTGGAGAAAAATCTGAGAATTTGGAAACAGGACACCCCCACTGCTCTTCTGGATGGGATTGATGGAAACACGGCTTCATCCCTTGGGGGTGAGGGTCAGCCTTCAAAATTCATCTTAACGCAGCAAATGTGCACAAAAAACTAAATAGGTCGTCATTCCCATGGGTTTGAGAATCAGATCTTTGGCTGAGCCGTTTCTGACCATCTCAGCCTGAAAACCAAGGCAGAGGCACATCCTGGGGCACATCCTGAGCAGTGGAAATTATTCTGTGTGGAAAAAAAGTTCAAAATAATGGTTTAAGTGATGGTGGATCGAGTTTGCAGGCACGGATGCTTTGTAAGTGGGAAAAGGTGTTTATAGAACCAAAGAAAGCTGCTAAAGATAAATTGTAATTGTTTTAAAAATCGTTGTTTTCTATTAAAAAACTTGTAGATGGCTGTATTTCTTTTTTCTTTATTCAACTTGGGCCACAACACACCTGTTTGATTGCCTGCAGCTACTAGAGCTGCATTTGGCCTTTTTTTTAAGGCTTTTTTATTACTACCTTTTTTTTATTTGCTTGAAAACATTCCCATCCAGGAGCTCTGAGCACATGGATTGATGGGCTCCACTTTGCAGAAGGATCATTGTCTAAGTCCCCACCCACCTTTTGTGTCCCGAAGCTGCTCGGTTGTGTGGGATGGAACAAAGTGTTGTTGCCAAAAGAAAACGCTGTCTGCTCTCCCGCAGCTCAGAGGAGAAGCCTGGCCTGGCCAGCAGCCAGGGAATAATCTGGGAGTCGTGGAAAGTAAAAGGGATGAGAGGAAAGTCCTTTTCCTGCTGCAGGTACCTGCCCTTAGCTCCCAGAATTCGATATGAGCTGAGTTTGTGCTCACCTCACTCTGGAGATTTGAGTGTTGATTTATGGAGGGGAAACACTTGTGTTTAATGCATTACCCAGAGACCAGCCTGAAAAAATGGGATAGCTGCAATTCCGGAATATCTGGACCACACAGAGCACACCAGAGGAGATTCAGCAATTCCTGGTTCGTGTGCTGTGTTGGGAAGGTTTTCCTGCTGGGGGCTGGAGGTGTCAGGGGGTGGAAGGGCCGCATTAGCATTCGGTGATAGATTTCATTATTTCCAATAATGGCATTTATTATTCCTGTAGTAATCCGGCTGTAATTCCTTATAATGGCTCTGTGTGAGGGGAATCATCGCTGCAGCTGTTTCCTCTTCCCTGGGAACTGGGAACAGCTTTGCCCTTTGAATCCCTGTCACCTCCATGGTCCATCACTCCATTTCACAGCTGAGCGCCTGGAGAGCTCCGGGTGCTCTGCGCTCTGCAAAAGCCCAACCAACCTGTGCTGGGTTTGTGTTCAGCACCACGGGGGATTAGTTCCAGCTGCAGTTTTGCTGAGATAGCCTGACTTCCACTTTAGCAGGGACAGTGATTCATAAATCCTCACACAGAAGCCTCTGACTCACAATTTCAGGATTACGGCTGAGGCAGTTGGAGATGTTGCCATCCCCAGCTGTTTTTTTTACCCCTGGTTTGCCATGATTGCCTTTCCTGTGGCAGAGTAACTCTGTGGCGGGGTTGTTGCTCCAGCTGCATTCCCAATTTGGCATCGCAGTCCCTGGAATTACCTAATTCAGGGGGCAGTGAACTCTGACAGTCTGAGCAGCTCAGCTCTGCTGTGGCACAGCAGCTTTCAACACACAGGGAAGAGTCACAAAATCCCAGAATATCCTGGGCCAGAAGGGACTCACAGGGGTCATCAATCCAACCCTGGCCCTGCACACACACCCCAGCAATCCCAATGAGACATTGTCCAAACGCTCCTGGAGCTCTGGCAGCCTTGGGGCTGGGACCATTCCCTGGGGAGCCTGGGCAGTGCCCCAGCAGCCTCTGGGGGAAGAACCTTTCCCTGAGCTCCATCCCCAGTCCTGACACAGCTCCAGCCCTTCCCTGGGCTCCTGTCCCAGAGCACAGCTCAGCCCCTGCCCCTGCTGCTCCCCTCGGGAGGAGCTGCAGCCCCCGAGGAGTCTCCCCTCAGTCTCCTCGGCTCTGGCTGAACAAGCCAAGTGCCCTCAGCCGCTCCTCAGAGCCTTCCCCAGCTCTGTGTCCCTCCTTTTGATGCTCTCCAACAACTTTAAATCCTTCTTTATTCTTTATTATATTGCATTTTTGCAAATGGAGGATCTCATCCATCAAGTTCACCCCAAATCCTGTGCAGGTGTCCTCAAGCACACAAAAACCCCCCTCATTCCAGCTACCACAGCCTTCCCCTCTCCAGCAACTGCATTTCCAAGGACCAGCACATTCCCCCAGCCAGGAGCTTGTGTCAGTTCTCAGTTGTTTAGGGAGCTCCCCAGAGAGCCCCCAGCAAGTCCCATTTGCTCTGTGCTCTTACCCCAAGCAGGTCACAGCAATTGGGCTGCCTGAAGCCACCTGGGAACAGATCTTGTGCAGCCTGAGTTACTCAATAACCAGAGCAGTTAATGGGGAAAGGACAGAAGCACCAGCACAACATTCGAGATCTAAGTTGAAATTGTTTCAGGCTGAGGAAAGCCAAGGAGTTAATTTTCCTAGATTTTCCTTTCTTAGCTTTTTTCCTTCTGCTTTTCACCCTCTTTTCACAAAAGAGGTCTCAAACATTAGTTAAAATCAGCAGCCAGTGATTCTTCATCAAGCTTTTATGGGTTTTAGTTTCTGGAATAGTTTTGAAGAAGAGTTTATGGCAGCAGATGAATAAGTTAAAGCCAGATGTAAACTGGTGTTATTAGAGCAAGAAATGGGTATGGGAGAAGTAACTGTCTTCCCTCTTCCCTGTGTTTTCAGGTGTGCGAGTGTTTGTGGTCAGGTAACACAAGATCAGCACTGAGAAAGATGTTCAGGAGCTGAAACACTCATAAAACTCAGGGTTCTGAAATCTTGCATGTTGAAACCGTAATTCTGTTACCTCATTTATTCCAAGAAGGAAAGATAAACCCATCTGTCATGTAGGTGATTAAAGCAGGATTAAATAACACAGCTGCAAAAACTGCTGCTTCTGCCTGGTTTTCTGCCACTGTTGGAGCTGAGGCTGCTCCTGCATCCATCTTCTAGAGGAGCAACAAAGCTCCAGGGAAGGGGAGAGGGATAAAAATCCTTTTTGACATGTAGCAGAAAGCTGTGTGTGTTTAGTGCTTTGCTGCATCATGCTGTCAGGGCTCTCCTGGAACGTGGAAATGGATGTTTGTGGCATTTAGCAGCATCAGGGGAATTCATCCCTCTCCCATTTGCTGACAAGGGAAGAACAACAGAGAGAAAAACATGAGCTCCCTTCCAAAGCATGTGCAGTCCGTGCATAGCATTGCTCATTTAGAACCTCCCCAAAAATGGGAATGAAAAAATCAGTTTATTTGTTGAGCCAGGCTTTAAAACCAAGTGATTCTGATTGCCTTTTCTCTCAAATCCCACTGCAGGAAGACTCTGCTTGTTCTTGCAGTTCTGAGAGGTGTCTAGAGATGCAGCCAAGCACCAAAACAGGACAGGAACTGAGACAGAGATGTCCATCAGGACATGTTTTCACAGAAATCATTGTCTGTGATGACTTCACCCTGTAATTTAGCTGATTTTAGTCATGGAATAATTGAAATGTTCCTCTTGGTCATCTCTGTGTGGAGACAAAGGACAGCAAAACTTGTGAGGCTTTTATCAAAACACTGGACAGTGTTATTTCTAAACTTATCAGATCTGTATTTTATAAGTCTTATTAAAAAAGGCTCTTAAATCCACTCATCTCCTTCCTTAGTACTTCTGGTTCATCTCCTCACAGGTAACAGTTAAGTACCAGTTATCTAATTTTAAATACTCCCCCACTAAATCACTCTTTAGTGTGTCAGAATCTATTCTGATCTTTGTGGGACAAGTAATTAGAACACCTTTTCTAGCTGGAAAACTCTCCTCATTTTCATTGTCATCCCTGTGAGAATGATTTGATTTGAAGGTCAGGTTTTCTGCAGACCCACTTGTGCTGGAAGGAGACTCTGCAAAGGAAGCCAGAATTTTTAGGTGTTTACCAGCACAGGGAAGTATTTGTTTTTCCAAGATCTTTGTGAGATACTGAACTAGAAAAATACCAATCATCAGACCAACAAAAAAAAGTCTGTGCTTCTCACCAAAAAAAACTTTGGATCTCTGTTTTTCCACTTCAAAACATCTGGCATGGAGGGGGATTGAATGGAGATGAGGTAACAGACGTTGAAAATGCTGTAAATTCTCATTATCTGAATCAGGGGCGGAATCCAACATCACCTGGGCACCTGGGACGTGCAGAGCTTATCTCTTTGAGTTTGCAGGATCAAACTGGGCAGTTTCCACGTAAAAATAATGTGGGGGTGAGGGGGGGAAGCTGAAGTGGGAACAGGAAATCAGCTGGAGAGAGGCTTGGCCAAGAGCAGGAGCCACAAGGAGCAATCAGAGGGTGGCACCTTAGGATTTCTGGGAAGGAAGCGTGCTGGGGCACTTTGTTGTTATGGCTCTGCAATTTAAGGATAATGTTCCACAACACTGATTCCTGTATTGATTTTTCTCTGGCCGTTGCTGCCAGTTATGAACAAATGGCCGTGAGGAATTCGGAGGTGGTTGCAACACAATCAAGTGAAAGACGTTGCAACAGCCTTCCTTCCCCAGCCCGTTTTCTGTTTCATTTCTGTTGGGCCAGAGGCACTTCTGCTCCATCCCCTCCCCTGAGCTATCCAGAGGTGATGGAGCTCTGGTTCCTGCTGACGAGTCCCAGAGGGAGTTGATTTGGAGAAGAGGTGGAGCCCTGTCCCTCCTGTTTGCATGGAGAGGGTGTTGGGGTCCTGAGCAAACCCCTCCACAATTGATCCCATCATGACCAGCATTTCAGGCATCCTGGAATTCCTCCATGAACATTTCCCTTCTCTGCTGACCCCTTCCCCTCCCTTGCTTGCTGGAGCCTCTGTGTGGTGGATTTAGGAGTTTATTTCTTGCTCAGCCTCCATTTTCTCCCCCAGAAGCCCTGCACCACCCGAGGTTTCCCTGCAGGACAATCCCCTTGCCCAGCCCGTGCTGGGAGGAGGAACAGGACAGCCTGGCTTGTTTTCCTCCAGTTCCTCTTTGTGTTTGGATCAGCCAGCCTTCGGGATGAGGAAGTGCCCGGTGCAGCTTTGCTTTTGTAACCCCTAATTTCGTTTGGAAATGTTATCCAAACAAACAGCTGCCAGCAGGATGAGCGTTAAGACCTGTGCAGAGGCTGCTCTGTCAGAAACGAGCTCAGAGTGAGCTTTGCCTGCTGAAACATTTCACCCAGCAGCTCATTAACATCGAGATACTCAAAGGAGACTTTCCCCCCCAGTTAGATCCTGCCTGTGATAAGAGCTTTAACGAGCATATTTCCCCATAAATAAAATGAGCAGGCCTGGAGGGCAGGGAAGGTTATTTTGCCTGGGATCAGATATATCCCACGCTCACCCCTCGGAGAGCTGGGGCTGAGGGAACCAGTTCACCCTGAGAATGAGCCAGAGACCAACAGGCAGAGGGGGATTTCTTCCAGGTCTGCTTGTGCTCCACACTGCTTTATTTTGGGGATCGTCCATGTGGATTCTGTCAATGGCCAGAGCTCCCTGTGCTCACAGCCGGGGCAGCCCTTGGGGTGCTGCAGGAGGGCCAGGAAGGTCCAACTTTGGTAAAGCTGCTTTGGCCAGGCTGTTGATTCGAGCTGCAGGAGGGACAGGAAGATGCAGCCTGGGGAAAGCTGCTTTGGCCAGGCTGTTTTTTGAGCTGCAGGTGGCCTCGTGCTCTCTGCCTCCGTGTCTGAACCAATATTTACTCAGGGCTCTGTGTGCTGGGATTGTCAGCAATCCCTGCAGTGAGAGCAGGGCTGGAACCAGCATCAGGCCAGTTTAGCAGCTCTCCTTGTTTACATCTTTTTTAAAAATACTCTTGGCTTTCAGGCTGGAGAAAGGTGGCAGCTTGACAGCTCTGCTGAGCACAAGCTCTCCCTGCAGCAAGCTGCCCACCACAGAGCCTCTGCAGCCAAAAATCCCCTCTGGAATTGGGTGTTCAGCAGCCCCCCGGACCTGGGCAGGCCTTGGCATCTCCCCAGGAAGTGATAAACCAAAATCTGAAAACAACTGGTGCTCCCTGAGGGACTGGCAGCAAACTACCATCAAAGGAGCCACCAAACGCCACCACTCAGCAGTGGAGGCTTTAAAATGAAAGCAGCTCTGGTTCAGTGCCAGGATTTTCCAGTTTTCCCAAAGGGTTTTATTTATGAAGCTGTTCTAGGTACAGATTAACTTCCCCTGCCTCCTGTTTGTCATTAACTCTGGGACAAGCGGAGGTTTGAAGGGTTCGTTGCTCGTGGAGAGGTGTGAGCAGTGCCGTGTTTCACAGCCGCGCTCCCAAGAGCATCATGAGCCCTGTCCTGGTATTCCCAAAGCACCCAGGCTTTAGGGAGCTGCTGATTCCCGAAGGTCCTGCTGGCTGTGTCACACACAGACTCCTCTTTGGGACAGCAAAACCCCACTGCCACACAGAGCTGAGCACGTGCTCCGAGCTCTTAATGAGACCGGCAGATTTCCTGAGGTGCTGGGAGATAGAGGTGGCATAAGGAAGGTAAAGATCCTTGAAATTACTGCTCAGGCTTGGAGCTGTGACCTACTTAGTTCGATTTCCTGCTCACACTGGCTTTTGCCAGCTACTTCAGGTGATGAGCTGAAAACCTCCTGCCTCAGAGGTGTCTGGAAGACAGGGAGTGGCTGTGATTACTGGAAATAAACTGGACAGGAGCGGAGATTTAGTTTTGAAATCTGTTTTCTGGGGTATTTTAGCACCTCTCCAATTCCCATATAAATGTTTGTCCATTCTTGGGTCAGAGTTTCCCTGTTGCATTGTCCGATGGGTAAATACTTTCAGATTCCAATGGTGCTCTGCCTTCCTGGTGCTTCCCTGGACTTTTGTCCTACAGCACTTTCATTTCTTAGCTCACAGTTCCTCGTTCCCCCGAATGTTTGTTTGGCTCCACACACAGCCACATCCTGGATCTCTGACTGCTAGGATCATGGACTGGGCACTCTCAGCCCATCTTCAGCCTCGTTGGGCTCATTAGGGAGGAAAATGTCATCAGGAATCCTTCAAGGAACAAGATGTGACAGGAAGCAATGGGAGTCAGCAGGTCAGGCCTTAGCAGCTGTCAGAACTATGTGCACAGAGCCACAGCTCTGCAACTCTGCTAAGCCCAGGCTCAGGCTTAACTAAACCTGATCCCTGCAGGGCAGACCCTACCGAACCCAAGGGTGTTCCTGAGACAGGGAACACAGGGTCTGTGTGTTTGGGCTCCCAGTGTGACCCCTTGCAGCCCCTTTGGAGCTGGAATTCCCACTGGAGCTGCACTGTGTCCCTGTGCATTGGGAAGCTGAGGCAGGGAGAAGGCAGAGCTGAGGTGGGAGCTGATCTGCCTCTGCTGCTCCCTCCCTTCCCTGTGGAAAACGGACTGGGGGGAGTTTAGATCCCTTTTTAAAGTCTCCTTTGTAAATTATGTTCCTATGGATTGGGAAGCTGAGGCAGGGAGAAGGCAGAGCTGAGGTGGGAGCTGATCTGCCTCTGCTGCTCCCTCCCTTCCCTGTGGAAAACGGACTGGGGGGAGTTTAGATCCCTTTTTAAAATCTCCTTTGTAAATTATGTTCCGAAGCAAAATGTTCCTTTGAACTTAAATTATTTGTCCTAATCCTACCTCAATCCCCTTGATTTTTTTGTATTGATCTTTTTGTTGCCTTTAAAAATATGGGCCATTATTCTTTGGCAGTGATAATCATGTTTAATTCTCTTTTCTATCATCCTGGCCTTTCCTTCCTATGTTTTCCTTGCTGTTTGGCATTGTCAGGTTTATGCACTGCAATTTTAAGATTTTAACTGTGATCAGGAATATTCTGCTGGGGGCAACTGGATGCTTTTGCCCATGTTACAGAGGTGACTGCAAGATAGCAGTTTATAGAAAAATTGGTTTATTTTATTTTTTCATTCTCAGGGTCGTGGACAGGAGCCACCCCCTGTCACTGTCACACAATAAAATAGCACCAAAACTCGGTTATTTGTATCACTGCTCTCAGTGTCCCTGGGACTCAGACAGCTCTGAAGTTTAACTGCAAGCCTTTCCTGAAGCTTCCATGCAAAGCAATGCAAATAAAGTTAATTAATATGATTAAGCTTTTAGCATTTTGGTCCAAACTGTGGCACCAAGGCTGAGCCTGGGGTGTCCCAGCTGCTTCAGGAATGGTGTTTCCAGGTCACTGTGGGATATGGAGGGTCCTTTGGGTCCCTGCTGGCAGCCAGCAGCAATTCTGTGTCCATCCTTGGGCTGGAGGGATAAGAGCAGCACTTTTTGTGTCCCAGATGGTGTTAGTTGCCATTGCAGAAGCACAAATAGCCCAGGATTTTCAGGAATCCTTCCTATCAAACCTGCTCAGAAATCTCTTCAGTGAGAGGAAGGCCTGTGTTTCCCCACACATTCCCTTCCAATGCTTTTCTGTGTTTACTACTGCAAAGTATTTGGGATTTTCCCCCTTAAATTCGTGGCTGCTGTTCATCCCTCGCTTCCCACAGGCAGGAACAGTTTCTCTCCAGCCTGTCCTCACTGGATTCAGACAGGACACATCCAAACTCCTTTCTTTCATCCAAAATACTTCTTGCAGCAGTTGCAATGAGGCCTTTTTTCCATGAGTTTTTTTTTTCCTGACCTCCAGGTAGAACAGCTCTGACGCATTGGGAGGAAACCGTGGGATTTGGGAAAACAAGCTGCCCTTCATTTTCCTTGGAAATCAGCTATTGTTGCAGCTCTCCCAGATCCCTGCACATCAGAATGCTTTGAAAAGTTCCCATTCTCGAGGCATTCCCAATCCTTGGGTTGACTTTTCATCCAAGAAGGTTTCAAGAGCTCTTGGTGCAGCATTTTGGGGACATTGAGCAGTGGGGCTTTTCCTGCAAGGTTTGGCATCCCACTTTGAGACCTAGACATGGAATCTCTTTTCTGATGGAGGGATTGGGATGGGAGAGACCTTCTGAGCCCAATCCTGCTGTCCACGTGTGCTCCAAGGACTCATAAAAACACCACGCTCCCCCCTCAGCCCCCATGTGTCTCCTCCACAAGCTGGGAGCGCTAAGAATTACAAAGCTCCTTTTAAATCCCAGTTATATTTATTCTAGCCAAATTTTTCCCCCAGTTGGTTTCAAGCCAGCATTGTCTTTCTGCTTAAATTGGCATCTTGGCTCTCCCTTGGTGCTTTTGTGTGTAGCAATCCAACCCCTTTGTTTTGGTAGGCAAAGCAAACTGAGATTTTCTTCTGTAAATCTTCCTTTCTCCATTCCCTGCTTCTTGTCAAGGAAGCCTCTCAGCCATCCAAAATCATTCCCACACAACTTATATATGGAAAGCATTTCTTCATGACCACCTAAGTGCCATCACCTCTTAGGTAAAACCCAAGTGTTTCTAAATTCGTTTGCTGGATGGTGGAAAAGGAGCTAAAAAAAACCTAAAAAGGAGGTAAAAAAAGCAGAACAAAGAGGGGAAAGTTTGGCACATCTACATAGTGGGGAGATGATTTGTTAAGGATCACAGAATCATGGAATAATTTGGGTTGGAGGGACCTTAAAGCTCATCCAGAGCCGCCCCCTGCCATGGGCAGGGACACCTTCCACCATCCCAGGCTGCTCCAAGCCCTGTCCAGCCTGGCCTGGGACACTGCCAGGGATCCAGGGGCAGCACAGCTGCTCTGGGCACCTGTGCCAGGGCCTGCCCACCCCCACAGGGAACAATTCCTTCCCAATATCCCATCTAAATGTTGCTGTTGGAGGCTCTCCCTGGATCCTGTGATCCGTGTGGGTCTCTGCTTTGATGTTCTGTTGGAAGCTGCCTCCAGTGGTCTGGCAAAGGGATCCAAACAAGCTCTGGCTGAGTCCCTGGCTCGGGAGGATGGAGGTGGAAGGAGTTTGGCAAAAGCTCACTCTGCACCACAGAAATGTTGCTCAGAGATCTCCCAGCAGGAGTCTGGGTCTGTTTAGCTCCTGTGTGCTGATCTTTGATAAGGAACTGAGAGTTTTAGGGTTTTCCTTTTGGTGAAAACTGGGTACTTTTCATATTTCTTTATAGCCAGAGCTAAGGGTCCTCTTGACAGGGTTCCCACGAGACCTGAGGTGTTGTCCCTTCAGCCTTGAGTGCTCCTAGGGGGGATTAAGAGGGAAGAAGAGCCAGAGAGGGCTCAGAAATGGTTCTGTGACCTGATGTGCAAGAGCAGTGAAGCTGCCAGACAAAAATGTGCCTCCTGCTGACCTGCAGGTCCCAGAGATGGACATTTCAAAGTTCTTTTAGTTGGAAAAGCCTGGAGCTCTTATTTGGAGCAGGTCTGAGCTATAAAAGTTGATCTTCTCACAGGTTTGATATGTGGGGAGGGGATTTCTGAGGGTCCGGGATTTCTGAGGGTCCAGAACCCATCCCCCTCCTCCTGAGGGGGATGAAGGTGATGCTCAGAGCAAGGGAGCTCCAGGGCAGTGATGAAGTTCCTCCACCTGAATAGAGACTATTTACAAGGGATGGAGGGACAGGACACAGGGAATGGCTTCCCACTGCCAGAGGGCAGGGACAGATGGGATATTGGGAAGGAATTGTTCCCTGGGACGGTGGGCAGGCCCTGGCACAGGTGCCCAGAGCAGCTGTGGCTGCCCCTGGATCCCTGGCAGTGTCCAAGGCCAGGCTGGACAGGGCTTGGAGCAGCCTGGGACAGTGGAAGGTGTCCCTGCCCATGGCAGAGGGTGGCACTGGATGGGCTTTAAGGTCCCTTCCAACTCAAACCATTCTTGATTCTTTGAAAGGAGTCAGGACGGGGAGGGAATTAAGGACAAGGAGGGAAAAGGATCGTGGCAAGGCTGTGCTTGATTTGGGGTTTAGGACTTGGACCCCAATCCCGCCCCTGCCCCATCCTTGTCCAGCCCCTTTGGGCTGTGGGAAGTGGTGCTGAGGGTGCTCATGGACCCTTTGAAAGCCTCTCCCCACGAACGTGGCACCAGGATCCATCCCCTGCCCCAGGGAGCACCCCCTGGATGGGACAGGGGATCTCCCGTGTCTGTGGGGTGCTCGGAGACCCCCTGAGAGTGGAGGGGCTGGATCCCAGGAGAAATCCCAGGAGAAATCAGGCTAACAACTGACGTGGCCTCCTCCCTCCCCCATCTTCTGTCCGCATGGAAATCGATGGTGCCCCTAAACCCCAAAACCTAAACCCGCGTGTGCATCCTCCCTGTGCCAAAGCCCCCCGTCCCCTCTCGCCTCCGCAAACGCCGTCCCTGAGCAGGGCAGCGGCTGTGCCGGGCTGGGTGAGGCTGACTCAGAGCCGGCTCCATCCATCCCCTGCCCGGGGAGCGGAGCTGGAGCATCTCCCCCGCTCCTCCCGTCCCCCGCACCTCGGCACCGGCGGCTGGAGCAAGACACGACCGGTCCCTGCATGCGCATCGCCTTTGTGTGCCGGGATGAGCACGAACTGCTGCAGGGAAGCGTTTGAACCGTGAACACCATGCGGGGCTCGATTGTTCCCTGCATCCGTGGAAAATTACTCCTGTTCGCTCTCCCCTGTGCTCGAGCAGCTCCAAAACATGCGGGGAGGGGAGCGGGAGGAGGGAGGGGTCTGTGCCTTTGGGGTCGGAGTTGCTGCTTTTTTCCTCTCCCTGCCTCTAAATGATTTATTCTGAAAGGCTCCTGCCTCGGTGTCACTGGGGCAAGCGCAGCAATCAGAAAGCGTTTTGGGGCCAGCCGGGTAAATGTCGCTGGGAAAAGAAAGGGAAGAAATGAATCCCCGCCATCCCAGCGATGCGGCTCCATCCCCCATCCCTCCCTGCCTGCCTCCCCTGCCCATCTGGCGCAAGGAAAAGCAGATGGGAGAGGTGGCCGTGCCGGAGGGTGCTGGTCCCGCTCCCCGCGGGGGCTGTGCTCCCTCCCTGGGCTCCTCTGCAGCATCGGGGGCACTTCCCTGGGCAGGGGAGGGCAGCCATGGGCGGGGACACGCTCGGGTTCTCAGTCGCCATCCTGAAACTGTGGGTCCGTCCCTCTTCCCATGACTCTCGTCCTCCAAGGCTGCCTCTTCCCCAGGGATTTGCTTTGCTGGGCTGCTCCGTTTTCCTTTCGTTGCCTTTTTCAGACCCTGCCTTTTTAACCTGAATTTCTGGCTCGTTTGCTCACCCACGTCCTCGATTCCTTTCCTTCTCCCTCCTCCCTCTGCTCTGAGTGCTGCCCAGTTTTCCTCTTTACCTCCTGCTTCTGCTCATGTATTTTCCTGGTGGTCCTGCCAGCAACCTTCTGGGATATAAGAAAAGGAAAATCTCAGGCTTATGCAGCTGAGAAGCTTTCCTTAGGAACTGAGGCTGGCTGGGATGACTTTTTAACTCCCTTTTTAATTTTTTTTTTTTTTTAAAACCATGCCTTTTCTCACCACTCTGCATTCCCAGCTGATCCCTGGTACTGTGGGACACACCCCGGCACCAACTGCAGTGCAGGGATGGAGGTGGGAAACCTCAGGGCAGAAACATTCCTGGGAGCTGGCTCTGTGCTGGGCCTGGATTTGCCCCTAAAAACCAGGGAAAACCAGATGTTGAAGGGTGACTGAGCAATTGCTGCCATAGCCAGGCACTTCCGAAGTAGGCACTTCCCAGGAGGAACAGAGGCTTGGCTGGAGTACTGTGAGAGGGATGAAGCTAAAGGAATGGGAATTCCAGGCTGGGTGGATTAAGGACGGTTTCTGGTTGTGGGAATGTGAGCAGCGGATCAAGGATAATTTGTGGTTGTGGGATGTGGTAAACAGTGGATCATGGATGATTCCTGCTTGTGGGAATGTCAACAGACGATCATGCACAGTCATTCCTGGCTCCTGCAATGCTTTTTGAACCTGAGGGACTTCAGGCTTTTTTGCCTGAATTTTGGCCTTTCTGATTTGTTTTCTTCTGCTTTGAAATCCCTCTTGTGCCCCTGGTGTCTTGGTGCCCCTGGGAACTCGGCAAGAGCCTCTTCCCGAGGGGGTGGAACATCCCACGTCCTCAACTGGGGCTGCTCCAGGGATGTGACAGGAGCCACCTGACAGCCATGGCAATTTCCTTCACTCAAATTCAGCTTGGCTGCAAAATCCTGACTCCTACAGCAACCAAAGGAAGGAGGGATCACGGAATCATGGAATGTCCTGAGCTGGGAAGGACCCACAAGGGTCATGGGGAGAGCTGGAGGCATCTCCTTGTACAATCGTGGAGCTGCTCCTGACATTCCTCTGTATTTGTTGACATTTTTCTCCCAACACTTTGAGCTTCTCTGCAGTGCCCAGTCCTGGACGGGCCAGCAGGGAGTGATGTTTAAAGTGTTTTATTTAAAATTCTTTAAAGCATTTGTGAAACAGGCTCTGAGCTGGAGGAGCTCTTCAGTGACCCCCTCTGCCTCCTGGACTTTGAATTCCTCACTTCCCTCTTTTCCACGTAAGTAGGGAGCTGCTCTATTTAGTGACTGGTGAATTGCTCATTGAAGGCATTGCCAGCAGCAGGTTTTTGTGGCTCTTGGGGTCCCCATTCCCTGGTTTTCTCTGGGATGATGGAGCCAGGCTCAGCTGAACTCTCCCAAGACTGTCTCTCACTGAGGCCTCCACGCTCCCTTCCCCACAAACCCAGCAGCCTCTCCCTCCTCACTTTTGGAAATTCTTCCACTCAGGAATCAAGAATCGTAAAACAAGGTCATGGGAGCAGTTAGTTCCAGGATTGAAGCAATCCCACAGCATTTTTTCCGTGTGAATAACACCGAGAATCCCTTTCTGGGCACATGTTGCATCCCACCGTGGGCACAGTTACACTGAGAGGGATGAACAGGACAGGGAAGCCTCAGGAAAACTGGAGAAATGTTCCCCTGGTAGTGGGTGGGATGGAAGTGGTGTAAATCCAGAGTGATCCTGTCAGTTCCACCAGAGTTAGAGCAGTGTCCATGTCACTGACATCGCAGCCTTGACACTTTTCCATGTGGGATTCCAGCCTGAAGGACACAGGTCATTGAAGCTAGCAGGGAATTTCCTGGCAGTGACCTTCATGCCAAGAGGCAGAACTTAGGGTAGGAGCAAAAAGAGCAGCTGGAGGTTGGATCTAGGTTGGATCCTCCCGTCCTGTGCCCAGGAGTTTATTCCCTGTTTTCTCGCTAGTCCTCCACCTTTGCCTCCCTTGGTTTGTAAATCCCTCTGCCTTTGCACACCCTTGTATCCCAAACTGGCAGAAGTTACTCAACTTTCCCATTTTCTGGCCTGTTTATGCCCCATAAATTAAGTCAGTGATGAGCTTGGCATGGGATCAGGAAATTTTGTATGGCAGGATCAGCTTCTCCCCTTTAATTAAACATTACAGGTTCCTCGTGAATCCTCACCCTGTGAAACTCTTATAAAAAGCCTTAACAGAGTCATTTATGGGGAATCTGTTTTGATGTGCAGATCTGGACCCAATTCTAACCTTGCACACAATTCCAAAGCTTCTGTAACTCGTCTCTCTTTGCTGGAACTGGGAATCAGGGGCTGAGGCTGGGCTGGGCAGGCAGTGACCAACTTGCTCAGCTTTGGACTCTTGAGCCTGAATTTGGGCTCCTGAGTCTGAATTTGGGCTCCAGAGTCTGATTTCACTGACCCTTCCTCCAGGTGGGTTTTAAACCCTTTCCCAAAGTATGAAACACTTGGCTCCAGCTGCATCCCACAGCAATGAGATCTGTGAGTGCCTTACAGTCTGTAGGAACTGAACTCTCTGGGACAGGGACAGGAGCCCAGGGAAGGGCTGGAGCTGTGTCAGGGCTTGGGATGGAGCTCAGGGCAAGGTTCTTCCCCCAGAGGCTGCTGGGGCACTGCCCAGGCTCCCCAGGGAATGGTCCCAGCCCCAAGGCTGCCAGAGCTCCAGGAGCGTTTGGACAGCGCTGCCAGGGATGCCCAGGGTGGGATTGTTGGGGTGTGTGTGCAGGGCCAGGGGCTGGACTCAATGGACACACTCCCTGTGGGTCCATTCCCCCTCAGGGTGTTCTGGGATTCTGTAAAGAGACCTTTGCTGGATTTTAATCTGTTGCTTTCTGTTACATCTGGACCCCAATTTTTGTGCTTTGTGAATTAGAGGGAAACTGCTCCTTCTCCAGAGCTCCCTGGGGTTGTTGCTTCTCTTCCAAGCTGACATTTCCCTCTCTTCAGCCTTTCCTCCTGCGGAAGCTTTGCCATGTGCACCATTTGCTCCCACAGCCATCCCTTTTTCTTGCTTTTCTGTCCCTTCCTGAGGTGAGCAGAGCTGCTGGCAGAGGTGTGGGTGCACAGGAAACTCCTGTAAGCACAGGATGGTTTTTTCTACCATCATCCCTTCACCACAGCAATTCCCTGGAAAGGCTTTTTGCTGCCTTAAGCCCCGAGCTGACATTTGCACAGTGACATCCTCTGAGGCCTCTGAGCAGCTTTGGCTCCTTTACAGCCCAGTTCTACTGAAAAGTTATTATTTTTTAAAGAATCAAATTATTCTTGGGTATAATTTGTGCTGTGACCTCACCCCTCCTTCTGATAACTGCAGAAACACCAGCCAGCAAAAGGTAAACTGGAAGGAAGGATAAATATTGCTGGGATGGAGGATTTTCCCATAGGAGTGGAAGAGGGAGACACAGGGTGCCACATTGGTGGTGAGGCTGTCCCTGCACCCCCTTGTCCCACCCTGGGGCATGGGAATAGGACAAAAATGGGAAAGAAGACTTCTCCAATTCTCCTGGGCACAGCAGAAGTTGTGCCACATGATGGTGTTTTGAGCAACCCCAAATTCCACCTCCTCTGGTGCTGCCTGGTCCCAGCACAATGTCCAGGGGCAAATCCCAAATTTCTGGGGCAGGATGGTTCCAGGCTGTTCCCATCAGGCACAAGATGAGGGATGCCCAAAAGTTGATTTTTTATAAAACCCAAAATGTTAACACCTGTAAAACCTGTGTTCTGCAGAGCCAGCCCCATGTCCAACCCCACCAGATCCTTCCCAGCCCTTTTCCACATCAAGTTTTTTCTCCAGTTATTCCCACTGCTCTGCCTACTTCATCCTATTTATAGAGCACCCTTCATTGGAGTCTCTGGGCTTTTAACCTTTATTCTTGGAATATTTTTCACTTCTTGGACCTGCCATGGAGCAATTACTCAGCCAGGCTCCTCCCCAGCCTGAGTTTCAAAGGAATTCCCACGGGGCAGCTCAGGGCCTCGAGCTCCCCACGGCCAAAATCCCGGCTCTCCCTCGTGCCGCAGCCTGTCCCGGCGTGTCCCGGGTTCCCAGCCTGGCTCGGCTGCTCATTCACCTGCAGAGAGGCTTTGATGCTTCTCTGGTGAAATCATTCCCCTCCCAGTGCAGGAGCAAAACACTCCCAGTGAGATTCTGGCATCGTTTCTCCAGGTTTCTTCCTCATTCTCTGGGTTTCTTCCTCATTCTCTTCTCATCACCTGCTGGGCCACCGCAGTGTCTGCCTGGGAGTGTTCCAAAAACGGGAGGATGTGGCACTTGGGGACGTGGATTAGTGGTGACCATGGTGGTGGGTTGATGGTTGGGCTTGATGATCTTAAAGATCTTTTCCCACCTCAATGGTTCTCTTCTCCTGGTCGCTGTAGGCCAGAGGATTGCACTGCTGAAGACCCCAGCAATCTGCAGACCCCATCCCAGCAGTTTGGGGGTGGTTTGCCCCCCTGGCTTGGGATGGCTTTTCTGAGGATGAGGATTTTCCCCCAGCATTCCTACAGCACCTTCCTGGCGTTGTGGAGGGTGGAAATAACCAGCAGGGTGTTGGATGTGGGAGTTCCCCCCTGGTCTGGGGATTCACCAACACCACAGGGGCTGCTGGGGATGGAGAGGTCTCCTGTCCCACTCCTCTGCAGGGCACAGGTGGTTGGAGGGGAGGTGTCTACTCCTCTCTCCTCTCCTCTCCTCTCCTCTCCTCTCCTCACTTTTGCTGTTGAAATCCTTGGATTTCTGGAGCAGGAAACCACTGCAGCACTGCAGGGACCCCAGACTGGCTTAAGAACTGTGCCCTGCTGGATCTGGCTCCTCCCTGAGCCTGGCAAATGTGGGATTTGGATTTGGGGGAAGCTGGTACCTGAGACTCCTGCAGCATTTCCTGTGGAAAAACCCCCTCGTGGTTTTGAGTGGCTCATTTGGGGCCTGACTTGGGACTTGAGGAGGGAATTCTTTCAGGCTGTGGTGGATATTTCAGTCAAACAGTCAAAAAAAACAGCAGAAGGACTCAGCTGGCTTTGGTTTGGTCCCCCAAGCTGAGGCAGCCTGGGCACAGGTGGGGAGAGGAGAACTGGAGAAATGTGGTGGTGGTGTTTAAAGATTTGTTTTGGAACTGTGTTGGAAACTTAATGTCCCTTAATGTCCCTTAAAGAGCTTCACTGAGCCCGGAGGCAGCACTCAAGGGCTGCTGAGCCAAAGTGGGGCTGGGAGAGGACACAGAACTCCTGCCAGGGCCCTGCCAAACCCCTTCCAATGCTCTGCCTCCGATTTCATCCCAGGATGGAGCTACAGCTGGACCCAGGTCCCTGCTCCTCTTGTTGGGATGTATGAGGTCATGGAATCTTCACTGGTCACTTGAGGAGTGCCAAAACCAGAGATCACAGGAACCAGAATGGCTTGGGCTGGAAGGGACCTTAAATCCCATCCAGTGCCACCCCTGCCATGGGCAGGGACAGCTTCCGCCATCCCAGGCTGCTCCAAGCCCTGTCCAGCCTGGCCTTGGACACTGCCAGGGATCCAGGGGCAGCCACAGCTGCTCTGGGCACCTGTGCCAGGGCCTGCCCACCCTCCCAGGGAGGAATTCCTTCCCAATATCCCATCTGTCCCTGCCCTCTGGCAGTGGGAAGCCATTCCCTGTGTCCTGTCCCTCCATCCCTTGTCCCCAGTCCCTCTCCAGCTCTCCTGGAGCCCTTCAGGCCCTGCCAGGGGCTCTGAGCTCTCCCTGGAGCCTTCTCCTCTCCAGCTGAACACCCCCAGCTCTCACAGCCTGGCCCCATGGATGTGACAGATTCAGGGACAGATCCTGGCTGGCAGGGACACTGAGCACCTTTCTGCTGGGAGCAGGCAGGGGAGCAGCTCCTCTCCTGCTCTTCTGCCCACTCCTACACCCATGTTGCCATGTTTTAATAATTCCATCATCACTTTCGGTATTATTCCCAGCAGAGCCTGCAGGCTCCTGCCTCAGCGCTGGGCACGCTGCCCTCTCCCTGCGTGTCTCTGCACCTTCCTGCCGTGTCCCGGGGCACATTTCATTCCTTTGTGCCTTTTTGCCAAGGAATACCAGACTGGTGTCGTAGCTGATCATGGGAACCACTTCAGTCTGTGGTGAACTCTGCGATCCAAGGTGTGATCACAGCCCTGCCCAAAATACAGCACAGGCAGCTGGAAGCCGAGTGAGAATGAGGGTGTTTGGTCAGGAGGGAGAAGAGAAGGGTCAGTCCTCACATCACCATGTGGTGTTGGTGAGAACACAGCCTAAAAACCAGAGCAGTGCTCCAGGCTGGATGATTCCTGAGCTCAGGAGTCGTGTGGGTGGAGGTGCTTTTCCAAATCCCTTGGATCACATTCCCCCAGCCAGGTGGGCAGAGCTGCTCAAGGTTCATTCCTGAATCCTCTTCTCTGTCAGGCAGTAAAACATTCCATCTAATCTTGTACTGATCACAAGTTGGTGGATGCAGCTTGGCTTTTCCAGGACATTTGCTTTCTCCTGCTGCTGACACAGAGCTGAGAAGGAGAACAAGTCCTAAAGCTGGGCCTTTTCCATGCCACAGCTCTGTGAATTCCTTGTAGATCTCCTGTAACCCCATGGAGAGCTGGGGGTGTTCACCTGGAGAAGAGAAGGCTCCAGGGAGAGCTCAGAGCCCCTGGCAGGGCCTAAAGGGCTCCAGGAGAGCTGGAGAGGGACTGGGGACAAGGGATGGAGGGACAGGACACAGGGAATGGCTTCCCACTGCCAGAGGGCAGGGACAGATGGGATATTGGGAAGGAATTCCTCCCTGGGAGGGTGGGCAGGCCCTGGCACAGGTGCCCAGAGCAGCTGTGGCTGCCCCTGGATCCCTGGCAGTGTCCAAGGCCAGGCTGGACAGGGCTTGGAGCAGCCTGGGATGGTGGAAGCTGTCCCTACCCGTGGCAGATGGGTGGGATGGGATGGGATGGGATGGGATGGGCATTAAGGTCCCTTCCAACCCAAACTCAGAGGAGCTGCCCTGGATGTATCCAACACCAACCCAGGCTTTGGAATGGGGCAAAGTCCTGGCCTGGTGTGGGTGTTAAGGGTGGCCCTGAGCAGCAGCCACAGCCACATCCCTGCTCTCAGTGCCCTGCCCAGCTCTCCCAAAGGCTTTGTGTTTGTGCTCAGGGCTGGAGGGGAAATTTAACTTCTTGGCTGCAGCTCCAGCCCCAAGCAGTGTGGTGGAGCTGGGTCCTGGCTTCCAGCACCAGGTTCCAGGGCTATGGCAAGGGGGGATGAACCTCTGTCCATCTCTGCCTTCACTTCCTGTCCCACCTTGGGTTTCCTGCAGGTTGGCAATACCTCTGGGAGGCTCAAACCTTATTTTAAATACAAATCCTTTTGTTTCAGCAGGACATGGCTTAGGAACAGGTGTCCATCTGGGACATCTTGAGAGAGAACTGGAAAACATTAAAGATCCTGAGCTTTAACATTTCCTCATTGCAGTGGAATCACCAGCACTGGACAAAGCCTGGTCTGCAGGGTGGGTTAAGGGTTGGGGGCAAAAAGGAGAGAAAACAGATTCATTAAAAATGTGGCTTTGGACAGGGAGTTTCCTGCTGTTTGGAGTCCTTGCTGGTTTGGTTCTTGCTTGTTCCTATTACATAATATATTGCATTTGGCATTGCTGTGTGAAAGGAGGAACAGGGAAAGCTGGAGCAGAAGCTTCACTCAAAAACCTCATCCCCAGCTCCCAGCCCTCCCCCAGAGGACTTTGGAAACCAGCTATAATTTTGGAGAAGGAGATTTGCCATCAAGGTTTCCAGACCTTGGAGAGGTGACAAAACCCTCCATGAAGACCCCAGCAAGTGCCAGGGGTCAGAGAGCACCAGAGCACAGTCCTGGTCTTGGCAAGGAGACAAGGAAAGAACCCAAACCCCTCCAGCCTGCCCGGAGTGTCCCAAAGGAACTGAGAAATCTGTGGTGTGAGGCAGAGGGGAGAGCAGCCAGGCCTGACAGGGTGAAACCTCTGCCCTTGTGTCTGGAGTCTGCTGAGTTTTAATGTGGGAATTCCTGGTCTGATAACAGAGAGAGAAATGAGGAACAGGGAGGGAGGCCCTAAGAAACTGGGAAAGCCCAGCCGAAGTCTGGGGGTGAATAGGAAGTTCCTGCTATTTCTGCTGTCCCTGCAGGACTTTCTGCTCTACTTTGTGGTGGATTTTGTACTCTTATGACCCTTTCAAGACCTGAAGCCTGCCTGGAACATCTCCTCCCTCCCCATGTCCTGCAGCCCAGCAGCTCCCGGTGCAGCTGCTGAGTCTGGGAGCACCCCCATGGCCCAGGGGTGTTTCTCTGGACACAGATTCATTGCTTTAGAACTGAGCTGCTCAAGCCTGTGGAGCCAACCTGGAGCCCTGGGAAAGGTGCTAAATCCACCAGGACCTGCTCTCCACAGGGTGCCATCATCCCAAAGAGGCTGGTGGCTCTCTAGGAGGAGCTGGGGAACAGCCCCTTAGTCCCTCAGGAGGCACAGCCCTCTCACTCCTAGTGCCCTGTGTTGTTTGCAGGAGCAGAGGGAAGCAGCTCCTTCCTTGGGAATTATTTGAGAACGGAGGAACAGGTTGGGATCTGCAGCCCCCAGTGACAGAGCCTCTCTGGGTTAATGCACCAGCGCTCCATCCATGAGGAAAGCCAAAAAAGGGGAGGATTTGTGACCATTGAGATGTTAAATATTCCCAGGCTGCTCCACCAGAAGATTCACTTTCCTCTAAATCTCCTTTTGCCTCAGTTTCCCCTGGCATGGCTGTTCCGGACTGAAGGTGTCACAGCCCCCAGCCCTTGGTGGGACAAACATCGTGGCCACTTTCCCGATCCCAAATGGCACTTCCAAGGATAATTCCTTTGAAATGTCATGTCCAAGCAGAGTCACATGCTCCTGTTCTCCTGGCAGTGACAAACAGCTGTAAATCCTCAAAGAGAACAACGATCAGCCCTGAGTGGTGCCGGGCTGTGAGAAAAGGGATCATGGTACAATTACGGAACGCAGCCAAGACTAAAAGTAGGATTTAACAGGATCTGGATCTTCCATCCCTGCTGACCTGAATGAGCTCCTTCTGACAGGGAAAGGGAGCAAAAACCTCTGAGATTTGTGTATTGGAGTTTTTAGGACACACGTGGATTTGGGGTGGGCAGAGTGGCTCTGAGGTAGAGCAGCTCTGTGGATCATTCCATGGGGTGATGGGGTGAGCCCATGGAAGGCTCTCCCTCCACTGTCACTGTGATGTTCTGCCCTGGTGGCCTGGGGGTGTCCCTCACCCCTGTGTGGTCCCAGTGACATCCACGGAGATCCTGGAGCCATCCCCAGGGCAGGATCCTGTGCTGTGCCCATCCTGGCTCAGACACGATGTCACAGCGGGATGTCCCTGTCTGTTGCTTCTCCTGCTCTTCTCAGAGCCCTGCCAAGCTCATTTCATCCAACAGCACATCCATGGAGCTCCTGACCAGTGGCAAAGGTATTCCGTGTGTGTTTTGTGTCCCTGCCAACCTGGTCTTGTCACCATGCTGGGTGGGCCAAGCTCCAGCCAGTCCTGGGACTGAGGTCCTTAACTGGACCACAGTGACCTGCAGGGAGCAGGACCTTGTCTGTGCCTTGTCCTGCTCAGCTCGGCCAAACCTGTCCCCAACACAATTCCTCCACCACTGGCAGTGCCTGGGAGACAACCCAGACCCTGATGGTGACCAGGACAGTGCTGCCAGGTGTGGGTGTGTCCAGGACACTGCTCCATGGGTGGATGGAGGGACGGATGGATGGGTGATGGATCCATGGTTGGATCCACGGATGGATGGATGGATGGAAGGATGGATGGATGGATGGAAGGATGGATGGATGGATGGAAGGATGGATGGATGGATGGAAGGATGGATGGATGGATGGAAGGATGGATGGATGGATGGACAGATGGATGGATGTAGAGATGGATGGATGGATGGATCCATGGATGGGTCCATGGATGGATGGAGGGATGGATGGCTCCAGCTCAGGGCTGGGAAGCCAGAGGTGACATGGGAGAGTTTTCCTAACAGATGTGATCCTCTTTTCCATGCTGAGCTGGTGCTTGCTCTGCAGCATCTCCTCCCAAACCTTGTGCTGGTGTCCTGGCTCCTCCCAGCCTGGGCCAAGGGCAGGATGTTCCCTTCCCTTTAAACAAAGAGCCAGCATTTTTCTGGCTTGCATTCCCACCAGGCTAAAAGGGTAAGAGGAAGAGGAAGGTCCCCAAAGATCCCAGAATCCCAGACTCATTTAGGTTGGAAAAGACCTCTGAGACCATGGAGTCCAACCTGTGACAAATCCTCACCTTGTCACCAGCCCAAAGCACTGAGTACCACCTCCAGTTTTTCCTTGGTGACTCTGCCACCTTCCTGGTGGTAGAGCCCCTGCAAATGCCTGACCACGCCTTCCATGAAGAAAATCCTCCTGATGTCCAACCTGACCCTCCCCAGGAGCAGTTTGAGGCTGTTCCCTCTTGTCCCATCTGTGCTCCAAGCTGTCCTTCATTAAGCCAGGGTGGTACCAGCCCCCAGAGCTCCCATCTTCTCCCTCACCAGTTCCACACCATCTCGAACCCAGGGGAGGAGGCAGAAGATCCCCTTGGCTGTGTTTTCCAGCTCCACCAAATCCCTGAAGCTACGAGGAAGGGCCCAGGTCTGAGTTCTTGACCAGAGCTGGCATCAGAAGCTTTCCAGGCCCATGATCTGCAGTCAGCCCTCCCAGGCCTGTGGAGCCCATCCAGGTCTCAGCTGTGGGAATCAGCTCAAGCAGAGGATGCTCCATCTCCTGCTGGCTCCTCCAAACCTGCTGCAGCACCTGGGGATGTGGAGCCACAGACACATCCAACTTCCAGACTGCTCCAGGCCTTCCGTTATCTGCAAGGAGATTGCTCAGCTTGGTGTGTCTGAAACCTCCTGCTGACAGATGGGATCTGACAGGATCAACTCAGCTGGCAGAGAGGAGACATCCCTGAAACTTCCCCAGTGCTCCTTAATAACCCCAGTGCTCTGAAGGTTCTGTGGTTCCTGCAGGAATCATCTCCGGGGTGGATGTGTTGGCTCCTCGGGGTAAGGAGGCAGCAGCTGTGTGTCAGCACAGCCATTGCACAGCCCCCCAGGCTGGGAAGAGCTGATGGATGAAGCTGAAAGAGGAATTTTGGGTCAGGGGAATATTGTTGTCAGCCCTGGGTCATGGCCAGCTTGCCATGGGGACACCTGTGCCTTTGGGGTTTGGGTCGTGCAAGGAATCAAGGCGCTCTTTCACTCCATTTCCTGGAGAATTTTGGTGTTTCTGTGGGTGCTCTTTCACCCCATTTCCTGGAGAATTTTGGTGTTTCTGTGATCTTGTCTTCCACCAGCCCCGCTCCCATTGCATCCCCAACCACATCTAAGGGAAGGGTGGAGGCCTGGGAGACACCAAGCACCTCCGACAAGCCTGTGCGGCACCTGGTGACCTCCACGTGCATCTCCAGCAGGGCTGTGGTGCCAGCAGCATGGATCAATCACCTGTGCAGCCCCAGAGCAGTGACCCCAAGGGACAATGCCAGCGTGGGGGTGACACAGCTGGAGCTGGAAATGACCTGCAGAGCTGTGCTGTGCCCAAAGCACCTGGCTTGGCAGGCAACATCCAAATTCCCAGCTCTAAAATCAGGCCAAGAGCCCAACCCTGCCCAGCTTGGAGGGCAAACAGGAGGTGTTTTGGAATCCCAAGCCTTGGGAACATGGTCAAGCAGGTTCTGGTGGAGCCAGGGATGAAATCCAGGGGGAAAACCTGCAGCCAGCCTGGTGGGCAGCAGGAAACCCACCTGAGCAGCCAGCTCAAGCATCTGCCACCCCTCGTACCTGTGGCAGCAGGAGATGGATTCAGGCTGGGGCTGGCAGCTCTGGGGAGAGGGGGAATTGCACAGAGAGAAGGAAAATTCATTCCCAAAATCAACCTGTGCCAAAAATACTCAGTGACTAATTTTATGCCTTTCTGATTGCCTTTTAACTGCGAGTTATTAAAAACGGGGAGAAGGGAGATGATGTCGTGGTGGGAGGATACGTGAGCGTTGCCATGGCAGTGAGAGGATGCTGCAGCACAGCTCAGCCTGCCCGGACCACAGTCCGTGGGGACAGAGGGGATGGACAGCCCGAGCAGCCAGGGAAGAGGGGCTGCGTTATCCAGCCAAAGCCAGAGTCAATATTTAGCCTGGACACTGCTCCACTGCCCTCCCCAGCTCTCCCACCAGGCTCTCTCCGCCTGCTCTCCCAGCCGGATCAGGTTTCCCCCTCCCTCAGCTCACCCCTTCCCAGAGACACTCTTATCAGGCTCAGGTCAAGGAAAGAGCTGGGATTTGGGGGGGTTCAAGAGATTAGGAAAGAATTTGCCTCCGGGAATCTCTTTCCTCCGTCTGCCCAGGATAGATTGTGCCATGGAGGTGGAGGCTTTGCAGCTCCACGGGGAACTGCTCCGAGCTGAACGTGCGGAGGCAAAAACGCTGCCGGTCCCTCGCCGCTGCAGGAACGCGGTGTTGAAATGTCCTGGGAAGGGTGAGAAGAGCTCCCTGTCCTGTGGCTCCATGTAAGGATGAAGTGGGAGGGTGCAGACAGTGCCTCTTCAGCCCCAGGATCTTTCCTGGAAGGACCAGCTCACCCCACGGGAGGCAGGAGCAAGGAACAAACCTGGGAGCAGCACAGGAAATGGGATTAACTGGGAGGAAAAGGGATTTTATTTGGCCTTTTTATGATTTTCTGCTTTCATCATCTCCCTATAAAGCAAGTGCCGTGCCAGTTAACAACCCTGACCCGACTGGAGTGGGAATACAACTGGGAAAACTGCCCTTGGAGTGTGCCCGGTGCTCTGGCTGTGAGTGCAGCCCCATCCCTGCTCCATCCACTCAGCTTCCACTGCACATTGCTTATCCCACAGTGGGACAGTCCTGGCCCTGCCAGAGAGAAGAAATCCCTGCCCTGGAAAGCAGAGGCTGCTCCTGAGCTCAGGTGCTGAGAGGTCCTAAAGTGGATCCAGCCTCACTGGGTGTCCTGGGAAAGGCAGTGCCTGGTTTATTCCTTGCAATCAAAGACCTTTCCCATCTCTGCTAAAGAAAAATGTCAATACTGCAGGTGTGAAATGTTGCCATTTCAAAGGTTTTTGGGTTTTAATAAACCTGAAGCCTCTTGATGAGAGCGATGTCCTCAAAGTGGGATGTGCCAGAGATGTGCCAGACTGGTCCCAGGCACTGCTGCACCACATCCCTGGCACAGGAGATTCTGCCCGGGGCTGTTCCTGCCCGTGCTGGGCTGGGGGCTCGGGGGAACCTCGCACAGGCAGGGCCAGAGCTCGACGGCTCTTTGCAGCTCCCCTGATGAGATTCTTCATCTCTTTGCAACATCCGGGGAGTGGGTGGGATAGGACATCCCTCCTCCCAGCTGCCCAAGGTGCACCTGTGGCTGTGGCAGGGCTCCTGGGGACAGGGACATCAGAGGGGGCAGAGGACAACAGACCTGCTGCAAACACTGGCAAAAAGTGATTTTCACCAGGATTGTCTGAGCGCTGCTGTTCCCAGGGGGATTTCTCCTCCTCTTTCCTTGCCTGTGCCTGGCACCCACATCCATTCATCCATCCATCCGTCCTTCCATCCATCCATCCATCCATCCGTCCATCCATCCATCCATCCATCCGTCCATCCATCCATCCATCCATCCATCCGTCCTTCCATCCGTCCATCCACCCCTCATCCATCCATCCATCCATCCGTCCATCCATCTATCCATCCATCCCCAACCCATCCATCCATCCATCCCTCCATCCATCCATCTGTCCGTCCTTCCATCCACCCACCTGTCCATCCATCCATCCATCCATCCCTCCATCCATCCATCCCTCCATCCATCCATCCATCCATCCATCATCCATCCATCCGTCCCTCCCTCCGTCCATCCATCCATCCATCCCCCCATCCCTCCCACACCCAACTCAGATACGCAGGGCTAGGGGCAAACAGCCTTGTCCCCTCCCCGTGCTCTCTGGGGGCCTCCCAGAGGGACAAACGCCTCGCAGATGCCCCTGAGATCCGCAGCCCGTGCCCGGGGCAGCCCCTGTGCTCGGGGCCGGGGCCGAGCTGCCTTTTGTGCTGCTCGGGCCCCGGTGATTGGGCGCTATTTTGCTCCGGCTCCCTTCGGCAGCTGTTGCTGTTCTTTACCCGGGAGAGCCGGGGCCGCCCGGGGGCTGCAGCCGAGGAGGAGGCGGCGGCCGACCCCAGGTACGAATCGCTGTGTCTCTGAGCCCCTGATGTGGGGCAGCCCCCGGGCAGCCCCCGGGCACAGCCAGGCTCCCGCTGGCCGCGAGGGATCGGGACCGAGGGGCTCATCCCCGGGCGCGTGTGACAGGGACAGCGGGGCAGGAGAGGCGACTATTTTTGGAAGTTTCTTTGATGTGAGTCAGCGGTGACGGCGACCTCGGGAGCCCGTGCAGGAGCAGTCCCAGCGGCAGCGGAGCCGAGCTGATTATTTGTTAAGTGCCTGCGATTTTGAGCGTTTCAGGGCGGATCTGGCGTGCGGGCAGTGAGTCCCGGGGAGAGCGATGGGCGGGCAGGAGGGATGGATGGGAATCTCCTGGGCACGGGCGGTGCGAGCCAAGGGCTGCAGCAAGGCTGGGGGGCTGTGGGTGGCCAGCCCTGCCATGGGCGAATTGTCCCTGGCGTTGGTGGCTATCCCTGGCGTTGGTGGCCATCCTTGGCATTGGTGGCTATCCCTGGTGTCGGTGGCCATTCCTGGCACTGGTGGCCATTCCTGGTGTTGGTGGCCATCCTTGGCATTGGTGGCCATCCCTGACACTGGTGGCCATTCATGGCATTGGTGGCCACCCTTGGCATTGGTGGCCACCCTTGGCATTGGTGGCCATCCTTGGCATTGGTGGCCATCCTTGGCATTGGTGGCCATCCCTGACACTGGTGGCCATTCATGGCATTGGTGGCCACCCTTGGCATTGGTGGCCACCCCTGCCCTGCTCGGCCTGGGCCCAGCAGTGGCTGTGCTGGGATCATCAGCCCTGGAAGGCTGTTCCTGCAGGTGACACGGCCCATCCAGGCTGGGGACAAGGACCCTGCATGTAGAGCCCTGAGTGCAGCCCCCTCCTGCCAGGACACAGAGCCTCATGTCCCATCCGGAGGGGACAGAGCTGGACGAGGGTCTGGTCAGCTCTGGGACTGAGTTAATGCCTTTGGGGCACATGGCAGGGAAGGACACTTGCCTGTCCCCAGGTCTGGAGGCTGTTTGGGCTCCTCCCCCAGGGTGAAGCCCAAGGGATGGAGCCGTGGGAAGAGCCTGGCACCTGTGGGAGGGCACTGGGCTCCGGGAGGGCTGGGGAGCCCAGCAGAGATGAGCTGTGGGCACAGCGTTTGATCCCTCTCGGTTGGGTGAGGGTCCCTCATGGTGCCGTGGTCCCTGTGCGGTGTTGGAGAAAGATTTGGGCTGCCCTGAGGCCACCAACGAGCTGTCCAGCTGGGCAGGGAGAGCTCAGAGGCCACCAAGGAAGGACGGGAGAAGCTCCTTGTCCTCACCATGAGCCATGGCCACTGCCGAGGTGTGTGAGGCTCTGCAGGGCACGGCTCAGCCTGGCGGGGACAGTTCCTTGTGCTGGTGGCACTGCACAGGGTGACCTCGGGCACTGAGGGACACCTGTGTGGCACCAGCTCCATGGGAACATCAGCCACGGCCAGGGAAGGAGGAACAGAGGCTTGTGCCCTCCTCCACCTCCCTGATGCTCATCTGTGCCCCAGCCAGGGTGAATGGCTGAGAAGCTCAAAAACACAGCAAATGCTTGGGGGAAATCCCTTTGAGGAAAAATTCTCCATCTTGGTGTTTTCCCTGGGTCTGGGAACCCCCCAGAGCCACCACGAGAGCCCCGGGGCAGCTCCGTCCCTTCCCTGTGGGGAAAGGGCCAGGCTCACCACCACTGACACAAACCGGACCGATTTTATTTCCTCTTGAAAGCAAAGACCTTTCAGACTGTGGCCAAAAGGTTTCCTCTTATTTATCCATTCTGCTTCCAACATTGAGTCATAGATCTCATCCTGGGAGCTGCTATTTTTCCTGTGTTCCACAGGGGGAGAATGAACTAAATGTGGCTCAAAGGGGGCAAAAATTCTTCCTTCTGCGGAGAATGTGGCACCTGAGGCACTGGACTGGGAGATGCCAAGAGGGCTGAGGCCTGTGGTGCTGGGACCTTGTGGTGCCTTCCCACCCCTAGAGCTCTCCCAGGGCAGAGAAACCCCCAGGACCCTGAGAGCCCAACACCCTCCCAGCCCTTCCTTATGCCAAAGCCTCAGTTTGCTCTCCCATCTCACAGCTGGGAAAAGCCCTGAGAGTCAGCCCTGAGCTTCACAGTCTCCTAGAGGTCTTCTTCGAGCTCTGGTCGCTCCATGGTAGCTGGAGCTTCTCCTGCCTTTGTGTCCAGCCTTGTGTTCTCAGGGTGTCCAAACGCCCTCTGGGCTGTTTGTGCCCCCGTGTGCCATGGGCAGGGAGGGTCACTGTCCCTTCCGCTACTGCTGCCCTGGGATATCCAGGGATTTTGGTGATGTTTTGGGGCTCAGAGTCCCAGACCTTCCCATTGCACCCCCTCAATGCCTGGAGGGCTTTTGCCTGATCTCTGACACCTCTCTCTGTCCATGGGTGACCCAGCAACACCAACAGGGGAAACACGGCCAGATGTCCCCTCTGCAGGCTGGGGGTGTCACCGAGGGGTCCACACCCCTCCAGCCCCTGAATCTGTCACCTCAGGAACCGTGGTGTGCTTGTCTTTGACAGATGCCAGCGCTCCGGTGAGCAGCGACAGCCACGGGCAGGGCACTGGAGCCCATGTGAGTGCCCAGGGCCCAGAGGGGGTGCCAGGGGAGGGATCCCTGCACCAGGGCAGGGCAGGGGGTTCTGGGGGGGATGCCTGTGCCAGGGCAGGGCAGGGGTTCTGGGGGAGATCCCTGTGCCAGGGAAGGGTAGGGGGTGCCCGGGAGGATCCCTGTGCCAGGGCAGGGCAGTGGGGCTCAGCCGGGACTGCCCCGCAGGGACATTCCGCCCGGCAGGGTTGCAGCACGTCCATCCCGGGGAGCCCAAGGTCCCCCAGCTGTCGCTGTCACTGATCCGTGCCCGTGGGCAGCTCTCCCTGGTGGCACTGACCAACACCCAGCCCTGCCACCAAAGCCCCGCGGAGCACCGAGCCCGGAGCCTGGCACGGCTCGCTCCGCTCCCGGCGCACCGACCCCGCCGGCGGGGCTGGATCCCCCCCAGCCCCAACCCAGCCCCGACGGCTGCTCGGGGGGATCCCTCAAGCACAGCCTGGGGGCCCCACCCGAGCGCGCCGGGGCTAACTCGTGCCTAAATCCAGCTTAAATGGCGTGAAATCCACCCTGAAGTGTTTGAAGGCTGCCGAGGTGCACACACGGCCCGGGCGATGCAGCAGCCGAGCTGTGTCTCTCGGGGCTGGGGCAGCACCGGCTCAGCCCCGGGGACCCCCAGAGCAGCTCGTCCCCGTCCCCCCGGCCACGCTCTGTGCCCTCCCCGCAGGGAATAGAGGAGGCGAGGCCCCGGCGCGGTGTCTCCGAGCAGGACCCGGACGAGCCCGAGGCAGTGACAGGAGCCGGACATGCCAGAGCCAGCCCCGCTCGGCGGGGACAGGAAAGCGGCGGAGAAGAAGCGGGTGGAGAAGGTGGGAGCCAAGGGCAGCGCTGCCGGGCCTCCAGGTGGGTGTGTGGGGAAGCCCTTCCCTGCCCCAGCATGGCCACCCTGGTCCCCAGGTGGCCACAGAGACACAATCCCTGTCCTCGGCCGGCCCGGGAGGCACTGTGGGGCCACGGAGCAGTGACCGGAGGAGCTGTGACCTCCACAGTCCCCGGGGAAATCAGGGACATGGAGATGGAGATGGAGATGGAGATGGAGATGGAGATGGAGATGGAGATGGAGATGGAGATGAGATGGAGATGAGATGGAAATGGGGCTCCTCAGCCGCCTGCCAGATCCTCCACTTCCTCCTCTTCTTCTTCTTCCTCCTCCTCCTCCTCCTCTCCACCCTGCTCAGATTTGCTGCTGGAGGGGGGGGCACAGGCAGAGGTTTCCCGAGCTTGATCTCCAGGATAGTCCAATGCTGCCATGGCCCAAACCCCTCGGTCTCAGCCCCCGTGACATCCTTGTCCCCACTCCTGCAGTGCAAACACCTGGCAGGAGCAGCTCCTGTCCCTGTCCCTGCCCGGGGCTGTGCAGAAGAACCTTAAGAGCTCTTCCCACCCCCCAGCTCAGAGCCCTTTGCCTCTTCCCAGTTCCCCAAGTAACATTTCTTCCCTTGGGGGTCCCAGTGCCCAGGAGCCTCCCCGTGCAGAGCAAGGCGGAGCCGCCCAGCCTGGACCCCGCGGAGGAGCCGCTGCTCTGGGAAGGGCTCACCCTCAACAAGTGCATCCTGGTGGCCTCTGTTGTCGCCCTGCTCAGCGTCACCTTCCAGGTGCTCCAAGGTGAGTCGGGAGCCGGGCAGAGTGTGACAGGATGGCCAGACCGTGCTGCCACCTCCTGGCTCCTGTCCCCTCCTCTCTTTCAGCTCCATGCTCCAAGGAGGGAATCGCCCGCGCCCGCCAGGAGCCCCCACCAGCTCCCATTCCCGGTGGGTCCCGTGCTCCGTCCTGCCCCGATCCCCGGATCCAGCCTGAGACAGGGCCACAGGCTGGGTGGGGTGGCTCTGGGACGCCGTGTCTGGGACATCCCACCCGGACAGCCTCATCCTCAGCTGACAGCGCCTGTCCCTCTCCCTTCCCAGAGGTCGTCAGCCCCAAGGAGGAGGAGATCCCGGAGGTGGTGACTCCCCAGCCTGCACCGCCGCCGGAGAGCAGCGCGGTGGAGGATGACGATGATGATGAAGATGATTACGATTACGAAGCTGACAGCAACCTGGTACGGGTCAGGGTGGCATCTCTCGGGGCAGGGAGCATCTAATCCCCAGGGGGAGGGATGGAGAGGGGTCCTGGTCCCCTGGGCTGTGTCATAAGCTCCTGGTCCCCTCTGTCCCCACAGGCAGAACCCTGGATCTTCAAGAAGTGGTTTGGCCGTGCGACACCAGAGGATGAGGACAAGGATGAGGACAAGGGTGAGGACAAGGATGAGGATGAGGACAAGGACGAGGACAAGGATGAAGAACCCACAGATGTCCCCAAGGTGCCACTGGCTGTGATGGAGGGGAAGAAGAGCCAGGAGAAGGAGGAGAAGAAGGTGGAGAAGAAGGTGGAGAGGGAAGAGGAGGAAGAAAAGGAGGAGAAGGAGGAAGAAAAAGAGGAGGAGGATGAGGACGAAGAGGAGGAGGAGGAAGAGAAGGAGGAGAAGGAGGAGAAGAAGAAGAAGGAGAAGGAGAGAGCCCGGGAAGGCCGTGCTGCCCATGCAGAGCGGAGCAGCCGGAGGGAGGCACGAGCCAAGGACAGGACACCGGGGGACAAACCTGGCAGAGCCCCCAGGGCCCCCAGGGAACCGGAGCAGCAGCCCCAGAAGAAGCGGGACCGGGAGAGGAAGGAGAGACGGCGGGAGCGGGATGAGTCCAGAAGGGAGGGGTGGAAGGGCCGTCCCGGCAGGGCCGACGGCGGCCGGGAGAGCCCGAGGCGGGACTGGAAGCAGCAGAAGGGCAGGAAGCCCTGGGAGCCGGCGCAGGGCAGGGACGGCAGGGCCAGGGAGGGCAAGAGGCGCGACTGAGGCCGGGGCGGGCGGGGGCTCGATGGCGCTGGATCCCGGGGGCCAGGGGGATCCGGGGGATCCAATCCCACCACTGCCCCGGACAAGGGACCCCGGCCCCTGCCCGCTCTCCAGAGACACCCCCGGGCACGGGCAGCACCCCAGCACCCCCGAGCAGCAGCAGAGCAGCCCAGGAGCCTGGCACGAGCCTCCCCGGGGACTTTGGGCCCCCCTGGATCAGATGCACAAAGGCGACCTGAAAGGACTCGTGGAAGGAGCTTCTCCTTGGGCCTCTCCATCCCCACCCAAAATCCCTCTGCAGTCCACCTCCACTCCTGGTCCCAGAGCAGTACAGGACTCCCAGTGAACAGAGCTGTGTCCAGACTGTGCAGCTCTTGGGTTAATGGTTTTATTGAAAGCAAATCAAGAGAGAAGAATATTCTGGGTTACGGAATCAGGCTGCAGCTGTCCTCAGAGGGACATCAGGGGCAGACCCCCCAATCTCACTGACCCCAGTGCCATCGCTGTGAGGTGGCACCAAATGTGCTGGTAACAGAGCAGGGCTGGAGCCCTTCCCTGGGGGATCCCTGCGGGCCTTGCCTTCTCCGAGTCGCTTTTAGGAAGGAAACACAAGTGCAGTATCACACAGCCAGAGACGTTCACAGCCCCGACCCACGGCAGGTTTCAGTATTTGCTAAATCAACAGTGGTTAAAAGAAACTATTTTCATTTTTAATAAGGTAAAACTGGATGTTTGAAAAAAAAGAGAAAAAAGGAAAAATGAGAAAAGTCCTTGTCCCTGGTTATGTGTTTGGTCCCTGGTTATGTGTTTGGTCCCTGGTTTCGTGTGTGTTTTCTGTGCCCCCCAAAGCCGAGGGGCTCAGGGCTAATCCTGCAGGGCTGTGAAATGGAATTGGTGGGTACCAACCTCCAGCCGTGCCTCCACCAGCCCCGTGGGGACACTTCAAAACCCAAGGAGATGTAGCCAGGACAAGCCCAGGAGCTGCCTCCCGAGGGTTTGGAGCCCTGGCTGAGGGCTGGGCTCAGCTGGAAGATGATCCGGGCCAGGCGGGCCCGTGCTGACGCCGCTGGGACGCGGAGCAGGTGCTCTGGCAGCCGTTCGCTCCCGCTCCCATTAATGGTGTGCGCAGCCCGGGAGGTGAAAGGGGATCGCTCCTTCCCTCCCTCCCCTCGGCCCGGCAGCGGGGTCAGCGCGGGGTGACGCAGATGTGACCTGGCCTGGTGCCCCAAGCCACGGCCAGCGGCTCCGCACGGCCCCGCTCACACAGGCACGTGTCCCCAGGGCACGGTCGGTCTCTGCGAGGGGGTTTGGCCTCTCGCTCTGCTGTGTGGCCAGAGGGCTCCCGGGATGGGCCGCGGGCTGGGAAATGGCCAGAGGATGCTGCAAGGCTTGGAGGAAGCAACACCTGCCCTTCCCAGCCGCTGCAGGAGCAGAGAGTGAGGCGATAAGTAAGAACAGTCCTGCCTGGATCTGCCAAGCTTTGCCCTCCCCTCACGGCCCCACCGTGCCCGCGTCCAGCCCGAGCTACCCCGCGGAGTCAGAGCCCGCGGGCACCTCGGGCATCCTCAGCCTCGGGAGCGGGGACACCCCCAGTGGAGCGCGGAGCAGCCCCCAGGGACAGGCGTGGAGGAACGCAGAACCAGAGCGACGCTAACGAGCCAAACCGTGGGGAAAGCACGCACGGGAGCTCCCGTTTCGGCGAGAAGCACCGGCTCCCGAAGCGGGAGGGCAAACCGGGAGAGGGGCTGGGCCGGGGCAAGCGGGAGCCTCACCGGCAGCCGCACTCCTCCGCCACCATGTTGGGGAACTTGCGGACCTCCAGCCCGTCCGAGGAGAGGCTGATGATGAGCTGGTCCGAGTAGCGCACGGGCACGCAGCACGGAGCCCTGCGCAGCGGCGAGCCGCGCTCCTGCATGCCCAGCAGCAGCACCGTGTGCGAGAAGTAGCTGGGGACGCGCGTGGAGAGCGGCAGGCGGCAGGGCCCCTCGCAGTTGTTGGCCGCGTACACGGTGGGCATGACGATGAAGTGGCGGTCGTGCAGGTCGATGGTGAGCTCCTGCAGCCGGCAGTGCGCCTGGTGCCGAGCGCTGCGGTTCTGCCGCTGCACCTTCCTGCGCTCCTGCCAGCGCGCCCGCACCGACTGCAGCGCCTTCAGCAGCAGCAGCGTGCGCAGCTTCCGCGAGCCCGGCACCTCCTCGGCCGCCTCGGCCTGTCCCGGCTCTGCCGGGTAGTAGCAGAAGGTCAGGAGGTGCTGGAAAAGCGCCGCGTTGGCTTGGAAAGCCGGGACGTCCCTGAGCTCCTGGATGAGCCCCTGCAGTTTGCCCAGCAGCAGCTGCAGCACGGTGCCCTCCGGCTGCCAGTCCCCCAGGTGCTGCTCCAGCACGGCCCCGCTGTCCTGGGGGAACAGCAGCACCGAGGGCTCCTCCGACTGCACCAGCCGCTCCAGCGCCGCCTCCTCCGACAGGTTGAGCAGCTGGTGAGGGAGGGTCTCCATCACCTGGAAGTCCAGCCAGTGGTGGGCGCTGGGCTGGGGGGGCGGCTCGCTGGAGGAGCTCAGGAGCTGCCGGATGAAGCGGGTCAGGGCTGCCAGGAACTGGGCGCTGCCGCCGGGCGCTGGGGACGAAGTGTTGGCTTGGCTCGGGGCAGTGGGTGTCAGCAGTTCCTCGGTCCCGGCCTGGGGTGGGCTGCAAGGACAACACAGGAAGGGTCACGGGGGCCCCTGTGTACCCTGGGAGTTCCACCAGACCGTACCCCACAGCCATCCGTGGTCCCACAGGTGGGGCTGACCCTGTCCCACCTCCTCTCCCAGTCCCTGGGTCTTCCCGTGCCTGCAGCGATGGCCACGGACCTGAGCTGTGGGTACGGAGCCGTGTCCAGCACCCCCTCAGCAGAGAGGTAGGAGGATGGGGCCAAAGCCTCCTCTTCCTCCTCCTGCCGCCGTGACTTGGCCAGCAGCAGCAGCACCGGGGTCATCCGGGTGAAACACTTGTCATCGGAGCCGAAAAGGAGCTGCTGCACCTCCGTGCGGGGCAGGGGGACACCTGCTGGGACGACGAGAAGTGAGGACTGTGCTCTGGGCTCTCCTGCATGTCCCCATCGCCCCTCGTGGGCCTGAGAGGCTCCCAAACGCCCCAGGGGGGACACGAGGGCAGGGATGTCCCCAGGTGTCCCCCCGTCCCTACCTCCCGCGCCGCCGTGGATGGCCAGGGAAGCCGAGAAGCGGAGCTGCTCCGCGCTGCGGGTGACCGAGGCTGCGGCGGCTGCCAGGACCAGGTACTGCGTGTCCCTGGAGAGGCAGAGCCTCTGCACCGAGGCAGAGACACAGAAGCCCCGAGGGCGCGGGTGAGACAGCGCGGGGGACACACTCACGTGAGCCCCCGTTGTGGTCCCTGGGTCACCCAGCGCCCGGTGGCCCTGGGAGCAGCGGCACGGACGGTGGCGACCTCTGGGAGCATCGCCCCCAGCCCCAGAGCTGCTCCGGGGTCCGCGGGACGCAGGGAACCCAAAGAACCCCTGGGTGGGCAGGCGGGGGATCGGAACCCCCAGACCGGGCTGGGTGTCCCGGACAGCCCTCTGGCCCTGCCGGAGCTGGGGACAGGGTAAGAGCTCCATCTTCAGGCACGGCGGGAGCGAGAGACGGGGCGGAGGTGCTGGGAGGGGATGGCAAAGGGACCGTGAGGAGCAAAGGAGCTGCAGGGGGTGGCAAAGAGGCTGGGAGGGGATGGCAAAGGGACCGTGAGGAGCAAAGGAGCTGCAGGGGGTGGCAAAGAGGCTGGGAGGGGATGGCAAAGGGACTGGGAGGGGATGCGCAGCAGGGCAGGGACATCCCTCCCACCCACCCGCTCCCCCCCAGGCTCGGCCCCCCGGTCCCACCTGGTCCCGGGCCAGCCCCGGGCCGGTGACCAGCAGCTCCTGCGGGCGCTCGGAGCCCCGGCCCTCCCGGCGGCCCAGGTAGAAGAGCATCACGGCGGCCTGCAGCTCTCCCAGCGCCTGGCCCACCTCCGCCTGGAAAACCAGCTGGAACCGCAGCTTGGCCTGCGCTTCCCACTGCACTGCAACGGGGGAGACACGGCCGTGAATGCCCCCCGGCACTGCGGGGCTCCCGGGCACCTGGGGGGCTAGGAAGGGGCTTCGGGCCCCACTGTCCCCAAGCAGGGACCGGACACCTGGGACAGGAGCCGACAGGGTGGAGGGACACGGCAAATCCCGTCCCCGGCTCCAGGGAGATGGACAGTGGGACAAACCCTGCACCCAGCGAGCAGGGAGCTGCCTCCCCCAGAGCAGCGCTGCCAAATTCCCATGGGCAGATCTCATGGGAATCTGTTCTCCAGGGGCTCGGGGACATCGTGGCCACTGCCTGGGGAGGAGCCACTGTCCCACTGCCCGGCACTGGCGGGTTCAGCTGAAAATCCACATCCCAGGAGAGGAGGAAGATTTCAGGAAGAAGGAAACAATCATGACTCTCTTGTTATGGATTAAAAGTGAGGGGTTCAATCCCTCTCCAGCGCTGGGATCACCCCTGGGATGGGACAGGGGAATGTGTGCTGAGGTTCTCCAATAAGGCTGAAGCTACAGGAGCAGCCAAGGACCCCGGGCTGCTCCACAGCCCCCGGAGCAGGAGATCAGCAGGTGCAGGGCTCACGGCACTGCGGGAGCAGCTGGGTCTGACCCTCTCCTCTTCCCAGAGCTGGGATGGGATCCAAACCCGTGGTGTTAAGGCAGAAAGTGAGAAACACTCATAATCATGAGAGCAGAGCAGAAGCCACCAGGAATCACAGAATATCTCAAGTTGGAAGGGACCCCCAAGGATCACGGAGCTCAACCCCTGGCCCTGCACAGACACCCCAACAATCCCACCCTGTGCATCCCTGAGAGCGTTGTCCAAACGCTCCTGGAATGTGGACCCTGGGAGTTGGTCCGAGGCAGGGACAGGTGCCCTGCTGCACACTCCCATCCTCACTGCTAAACCACCTTAAAAATGAGCCCAGAAACATTTCACTCCATCACTTCACCGATTTTAGAGGGAACCCAACCCCCCAAATTTAATTCTGCATTTAAATCCCCGATTTAGGGCTAGCAAACAGCATCACCACCCCAAGCCCTGCGCCCTCCCCTCCCTGCTCCACCTCGGAGCCTGCAGGGCTCTGCCACCAACCTTCCTCCAGGTGCAGGACGAGGAATCTCTCCAGCCCCGGCTCCAGCACATGCTCGTGGATCCTCTGCAGGGGATGGGGAGCAGCCCCTGCCTCCCCAGGCCGGCACAGCCCAAAGGTGCCCGGGAAGGTCCCGTCCCAGCTGCGGCGCCGCCTCAGGAGTTTGATGAAGCTGCTCTCGTAGTGGCTGAGCACTCCCACCACCTCCAGGTGCCTCGGGGTGGCCCCGTCCTGCTCCATCCTCACCCTGCACACGGGCCCCTCCAGCCCCCCGAGGGGCCAGGGCTGCAGGCTGGAGTGGGCCCAGCCCGGGCCCCCCTCCTCAGCCATTCCCTGCAGGCATTTGGCTCCCGGGTCAGCCTTGGAGAAGGGGCGAGCAGCAGCCGCCCTCCTGGCCCTGGCTCTCTCCTGTAAACTTGCATTTTCCACCCTTCTCCCCTCTGCTTCCAGCAGGCTCAGCTGGGGCTGGCGGGGCAGGGAATCGCTGTCCCCTTTCCTGGGCAGTGCTGCCGAGGGGAGCAGCAGCACCAGGCACAGCCAGAGCTCTCTGAGAGCAGCGCTCATGGTCCCACCTCAGCTCTTCCCTGGGAGCAGCTCAGCATCCCCAGCGCTCGGCAGGAGGAGGGAGGATGGCGTCTCCCTTTTAACCACGGCTGGCCTTGAGTGGCCGAGGCACAACAACCTCCCCTGAGCAGCCCCGGGGCTGTCGCGCTGCCGAGGAGCGAGGGAGGTGGCAAAAAAACTTTTGTTGTTCTATTTTTGGGTCTGCAGCTCGTTTTGGAAACGTGCAAAGATCGAAGCTGTTGCGCTCGCTCGTAGGGACACACGGCCTTGACTTTGGATGTTTTCTAAAGGAGGATGAGGGTATGGAATGGGATTTTCATGGGGGCTGGCACGTACAACCCCATCAGTAGTGAAAGACCAGGAGGGGAGAACAAGCCAGAGCGGGAGGAGGGGGACAGGGGCAGATCATGGGCTGAAATAAGTAATTGAATGGAAAGCATTCCTTCTCCTGGATGGAAAACCTTCCCCTCACACCCTGCTCAGAGGGGTTTCACCTGGGAATGACAATCACAGTGGGCAGCAGCAGTCTGAGGACTTGGAACATTCAATACCTCCCTTAGAAAGTCTCTCACACACATATTGTAAGAAGTTTTCCCTCCATGAGATGCCAACACTCACTGAACAGCTGGAATTGCCAATGCCACCTGCCTAATCCACCTCGGAAACCTGCCCTCCACCCAAGGAATCTCCTTTTCTTGGCAGGGAAGAAAGTTCCAGACAAAAAAGTTTCAGACCCTCCCCCGGCTTTCTGAGTATCTGCAGTCTGGAGCTTCGGATCATCAGAATGAGATGGAGCATCCAAAGGGGACCAGGACATGGACACCACAGCGAGGGCTGGTGGAGTCTGAGGTCACTTCTACAGGAGCTGACAAAGGTCACGGAGATGTTCCGAGGGCTGGAGCCCCTCTGCTCTGGAGCCAGGCTGGGAGACCTGGGGGTGTTCAGCTGGAGAAGGCTCCAGGGAGAGCTCAGAGCCCCTGGCAGGGCCTAAAGGGCTCCAGGAGAGATGGAGAGGGACTGGGGACAAGGGATGGAGGGACAGGACACAGGGAATGGCTTCAAATAGACTAAGAGTAGGGTTAGACGGGATATTGGGAAGGAATTCATCCTTGTGAGGCACAGGTGCCCAGAGCAGCTGTGGCTGCCCCTGGATCCCTGGCAGTGTCCAAGGCCAGGCTGGACAGGGCTTGGAGCAGCCTGGGACAGGGGATGGATGCTGCCATGGCAGGGGATGGAATGGGATGAGCTTTAAGGCCTCTCCCAACCAAACCAGTCTGGGATTCTGTGAGTGAGTGGAACCCTCTCAGCCCAGCAGCAGAGATGAAGACTTCGATTCCCCCATCAAGAGGGTGCAGCTGAAGGGCCCTCATGGCCCCTCAACCAACCAGGACTGCTCAGGAACCCCAGCTCCAGCCACGCCCTCCTCCCCTGAGCCCCCCAGAGCCTCCCACTGACCCCCGAGTTCAGGAACAGGAACCTGGGAAAGGCCAGGGAAATGTCAGAACTGCTGCTGCTTTTTTATGGGAACCAAGTGACTGTTGGAAGGAAACATTTTGTATAAATAAACCCACAGAGAACTAAAAGCCTGTCCAAACAGAGTTGTCAGTGGGAGGAGGACACACAATAAAATCATGTGTCAGCAGGTGCCACACCACGGTCCAGACACTTCATGAATTATAATAACAAAGTGAGATTTAATATCAGTAACAGGAGCCTTTCCATGTCCCCGCTCAGTGAATGAACAATGATGAAGGGCTTTGGTTGAAGAAAAACTGATTAATGAGGAGTAATTAATGGGACACTCATCAGGCAGGCTGAGGGGGTGAGACCTCAGGCCAAGACAGCGGATGGAGATTTCCACTCACAATAGGGATGCCTTGAGATTCCCAATCTTTTGCCTCCTCTTTGGAGAATTTCCAAAATATAACCAGCCTGGGAACATTTCCTGTATCTAAGGGGTGAAGGAAGTGAACCCACGGCAGCACAGGAAACCAGAGGGAAAATTGAAAACCTTTTAATGAACCTACAGAATTCAGTTACATTTCCAGACATACAAAAAGGAACTGTTCCCTGAATCGGGGGTGAGCTGCAGTTAAAAAGACACAAATCCCACGGGATGGAGTCAAGGAGGGGCTTCAGTTGGAGGGAGGGGGAGGGGGGATGGTGCCT